>RHLO01000741.1:0-17323 GCA_003719415.1 Aspergillus olivimuriae
GAAGGAGACGGAGGCAGAGACAGAGAGGGAGGGGGGAGAGAGAGAGAGAGAGCGAGAGACTAGAGATAGAGGGAGAGGGAATGATAGTGATTAGGCAGCAGAGCGACCGAGAGCGCGAGAGAGTGAAGGTGAAGGAGAAAAGAGAGGAACGAGCAAGGGGCAGCACACGAAACCCCGGGAGACCCCGAGCTGAGTCATCCAGATGCAAACGACAGAATCATACGGAGAATAATAGTCAGAATCAATAGAAAAGCAGAATATGATGGATCGAACGGGAACGGAAGAACAGCGAAAGGGGGAGAACAACAGCCCAGTCGGGCATGACACGTCAAAAGCCGCCGGGGGTCGAGAGTCTGGACTCGGCCGGGGCCCAAGTACCTCGCCATACATTTGGCGCGGGATGATACATCATCTGCGTGCGTTCCTGAATTCCGTCACAATCCGATTCTTCCCTCGTTCCATGGCTCTCTGTCTCTCTTGCTCTGTTTCTTTCTCTCTCTCGCTCTCCTTCTCCCACATTCACTCGTGCTCTATCGGATCTCGCATCTCCCCCTCCCTCATGCGTCTCTCCCATCGCCCCCGGAATCAACTAGTCCAAGAATAGTCCCATCGTTCATCCACTGTGGAGTCGCGGATCCTTTGGACCGCTTCATCATTACATCATCGTCGCGCCGACCAGAAGAATCGTCGGACTTTCCCCTGCTGGAAGCCTCCTGCAACCATATCCTCTGACTACCTATGTATCATGCCATCGCCCTCCGCGACCCTCACTGGAGGCGGTGGGTTTGCGCCCGTGGTTCTCGCCCAATTGACTTTGGCCACAGCCGATCACTCAATCTGCATCCAGTAACCGAGACGATCCATTGCCCCCGACGTGGAGGGAGACTCGAGCCGGCGGGCGCATCATTGTATTCACCGTCCGAGCCAAAGAAAAAGAATCCCTCCATTCTGGAAAGGCCACATGCACCCCGCGAATCTTCCCCAGACGGATCCTCCAGTCCGGTAGCGAGCCCTAGATCGGATGTCCCGACTGCTCGGTCCTTGATGCCCCGAGTTCGGCCTTTCCGCAGCTCCCCCACAAGTCACCCCGTTCACTCTTCACTACCCCGGAGTTTCACGATGATCATCACGGAATTCCCAGAGATCGCCTGGCACCTCACTCACCATCGTCCCCCTATATAAACCCTCAGGATGCTGCAGCCATCCCAGATGACAGGCACCACTCTAGGAACCACCCCAGGAACCACCCCAGGAACCACCGTGCATATCCTCTGCATCGCATCAATAGCGCAACATGCAGCTGCAGCTCCTCTCCCTCCTCGTACAGGGGGCCGCCCTCGTCACCGCCAACTGCGCCTACCTTGACTGGCGTACTTTCAAAGCGAACGGCGTCAATCTCGGCGGCTGGTTGGTGCAGGAATCCACCATTGACTCCGCCTTCTGGGCCGCCCATGCCGGCAACGCCTCCGACGAATGGGGTCTCTGTGAGCACCTCGGGTCTCGTTGTGGCCCGGTGCTCGAACACCGCTACGCGACCTTCATCACGACCCAGGATATCGACCGATTGGCCGCCGCGGGGGTGCAGGTGCTGCGCATCCCCACCACCTACGCCGCCTGGATCCGTCTCCCGGGGTCGCAGCTCTACAGCGGTCGCCAGACCGCCCACCTGCGCGCCATCACAAACCACGCTATCGCCAAGCACAACATGCATATCATCCTGGACCTGCACTCCCTCCCCGGGGGTATCAACGGGCTCACTATTGGGGAAGCGACGGGCCACTGGGACTGGTTCCACAACGAGACCGCCTTGCATCATTCGCTTGCCGCCGTGGACGCCGTCCTGGCGTTCATCCGGCAGTCACCGTCTCCACAGTCCTTCACCCTGGAACCACTGAACGAGCCGGCCGATCAGAACCAGGACATGAGCGTCTTCGGCACGCCCGCCGCACTGTCTGCCGATGGGGCCGCCTGGGTCTTGCGCTACATGCATGCCGTCCTCGCCCGCGTCGCTGCCGTCGATCGTCGCATCCCCGTCATGTTCCAGGGCAGCTTCTGGCCCGAACGGGACTGGTCGGCGCATTTCCCGGCCTCGGCGAACCTCGTCTTCGACGTGCACCGTTATTACTTTGAGAACCGCAACGCCACGTCGGAAAACCTGCCAACCTTCCTCGAGTCGGATGCGCGCGACTCCGCCGGCGACGGCAAGTTCCCCGTCTTCATCGGCGAGTGGTCCATTCAGGCGACCTCAGCGAACACCTTTGCGCTACGAAAGCGCAATCTCCACGCGGGACTGCGGTCATTCGGCGCCCACACGCAGGGGAGCTCTTACTGGACGGCCAAGTTCGAGGGAACGGGGGCCGTCGTGGGAGAGGGAACCCAGCGGGATTATTGGAGTTATGAACGGTTTATCGATCTGGGATACCTCTAGACTATCCCCGCGGAGACGCGAGGGTGGGCGGTCGTTGGTGTTTGGTAGATACGTCGATAGATTTGAAGCAGACAGGACATGAACGAACATGAACATGAACATGAACCAATAACAAAATCCAATCACAGTGTACGCCAGAGAGCACGCTAACCGATGACCATAATATACCAGAACCGAGACATTTCCCCATGCGATTCTCTTCTGTCGTCACTCACCCCACCAACCAATCTATCACCAGCAAACCAACCCAGTAGACGAATCCGCAGAAGAGCCACACCAGAGCAACTCATACCACAACAATAGACACAGACTCAGACAGAGTGACTCCGAGAGCGGGAAAGGTAATAAATAAAGAAGAGCAATCCCCACTCAATCCTCCTTCATCCTCAAGACAAAATTCACCACCACAGCCGCCAACAACGCCAAGGCCAACACCGTCGGACCGAACCGATCATCGATCCCCGTCTGGCCGCGCTTGCGAATACTCTGCGCGCGCCAATGAAACGTCACGAGCGCATAGATCATCGCCGCCATGGCGATGATGGTGAACAGCCCCGCAGAGATGCGTCCGATGCGGTCGCCGAAGTTGAGCAGGCCGACGGCCAGTCCGCCCAGGATGACGGTGAAGTTCAGCCATGAGAGGAAGGTGCGTTCGTTGGCGAAGAAGACTTTGGGTTCGACGCGGGTGGGGAGGGCGATTCGTTTGCCTGGGAGGTATTGTTAGGGATTGGGGGGAGAACTTTTTGTGCTTTTCGGGTTGGATTGAAGGGTGAGAGGGAGAAAGGACGTAAGAGAGAGAGAATTGTTCTGGGTTGGGACAATTGGGTTTGGGATCTGTAGTGGGGGTTGAGGTTGGGGTTGGGAATGGTCGAGATGAGGGGAGACGGACCTGGGGAGGTTTGGAGGAGTGGTTGGCTGGACATGATGTGTGGTGCCTGGGTCTGGGTTATGAGGTCGAGATAAGTGATACGGTAGCTGAGCTACCCACGAGAGATGGGAATTGGGGTCGTCAAGGGCAATCGTGGAGGGAAAAAGAGAGAGAAGAGCGGGAGAGCGAGGGCGTGAAGACAAAGATTGAAGCTCCGAGGCTGAAGCTAGTCCGGATCAGTCCACAGCCGTGATGTAACCACCGTGCTGCTGTCGGGCCTTCTGATTGGTGGAGATAACAGTCCACGTGATGACTTTCCCGAAAAAAGATATTACCCCATTGGGCACGCCATCCATACTTTGCCCTCAGACATCCATTCATTGTTCCTATGTCCTCATCTCCTGATCTATATACTAAGGTATCACTCCAGCCATTATCATACACTCATCAGGCATATCTTCGTAATCTCCGCCGGTCGTGGCAGTTCCAAGTCCACCGGACACTGCACCTTCTGCCCATCCCCATTCTACTGACTCAGATACCCACTCCACTGACGCCCGCGCTGGCATCTGTGTGTACTCCGGAGTACGCCGCCGTTGTTCGCACACTCCGGCGCCTTGAAACAGTACTACACTACTAGCGCCGTCAACGCCAAAGTTCCCAGCAGAAACCCACTCCAGCCCAATGGCTGTCTCAACATGATTACCCTAAGTCCAACTTTATTGTCTGCATCACCCAGCAGCACCGAGGGGTCGACACTCATTTTACTCTGTAGAAATTACTGCTGAGTCTCTGACTTGGACTGCATCTGCAAAGTAGTGTTTCATGTCAGCTCTCTATTGCCTAATACACTGCTCGGATGGTTGCTCCCAGGATTTAGCACAGTCAAAAACTATTGACTATGTGGATTCCATTTGCACACAATCATCGAGTGCGCGAGAACTCATCCGAGATTCTTTCTGATTCAAGAAGTTTGTAAGCGACATTGTGAGGTATGTATTCTCCCAAAGATAGAATACATCCTGTGATAGGTTGTTTCCAAGGTCCTGTCTAAAGAACTGCTTC
The DNA here is from genome assembly GCA_003719415.1 of Aspergillus olivimuriae. Classification (NCBI taxonomy): domain Eukaryota; kingdom Fungi; phylum Ascomycota; class Eurotiomycetes; order Eurotiales; family Aspergillaceae; genus Aspergillus; species Aspergillus olivimuriae. The sequence continues at coordinate 4,362 of RHLO01000741.1, forward strand.
AAGGTCATGGATCAACATGACAACATGCATCACCAATGCAACTCAGAACTGGCATTGCTCCTTTCTTCTGGCTTCTGACGTCTGGCGAAGACTTCATGCCATCGATGGACTGGTGAATCACACCGCGTCTGATTTACTCAAAAGAATGCCAAATAGTTCATCCAAACGATCCAATGCAATATCAGAAATCTCTGCCAGGATGTGTCAGCTCACACAATCAACGTGAACCGAAAAGCAGACTCCCGATAATGAATCACAATCCGTCTTTCTCCCAACCGAAGACCCCTCTGCCTCCCAATCTCTGCAAAAACCGCAGGTCCAAGTCCAGGGCTGTCCATATCCACCCATACCATCTCGCTCGCCATGTATAGTGATGATCGTTCTGCAACATTCCACCGCGATGATTCAAAGAACCTTATCAATCTTCTCGAGTAAGTAGCATAGATATGCATTTTTACGAATTTAGTCTGTAAGAACCTCGCTAATAGACTCCTCCTCTACCACCGTTCAGACACGAAGACTTCACATCATCCTATCCTCATCAGCACATCTATCGGATATCTAGTGTTTACCCTAGGATGTGCCCTCATACTAATCTATACAGCTCTATTAGTCTTCCGCATTCTCTGTAGAGCTTATGGTATTGCATTAATTATCATCCCTGGGTCTGTATTCAGAAATCTGTGATAACCTGGAGGTAAGGGAAACAGTAATAGCATGCTTTCACTTAATTACAAGAATCGGTCCAAAGGTAGTGCCTATCATCTCTAGTTATATGACGCTTATGCCTTGGAGATAGACATTCTAGAATACATCAATTATAGCTGGTGTTAAGATGTTACTGCCATTACTCCTCCCTAAGACCTATGCGCCTCGCGCCTTAGTGGATAATTCAAGGTCTTGATTGGTCTTTCTTCTCTTTATCATGCTGGACCCGCATCCCTCGCATTGTGAAGCGCCGGGATATTTCCAAATAAGGAAACAAAGTATTTGGAATGGAACCAGACATGGGGCAGTAAGGTCGGACAGAGTAGAGGCGCAAGAAAGACATTAGGGTGTAGGAAATCAACGAAAAGTACTGTCTCATGATAACCTTGGATTTCTGAGTACTGAGAGTGGAAGTACATGTATTCCTTGCCCGCAACTACTTGACATCTGATGAGTCCTGAGCTACTCTCTTCACCCTTCTGAGCCAAGTCCCCAGATCAAAAGTGCCGTCATTCAGGTCTCTCATATTGCCCACAAATCTGAATACGTAACCAAAGTCATCCACGGGCTCCTCCCCGTCGGTATAGTTGATGCGACACGGATTGGCCTGATAATTGTCCGTCTCATAGCTGGCAAGCCTCTCCCCATGCTCCTCTGTCTCGACACGATACACAGCCCCATGAACGACCTTTTCGGGGGCATCTAGGAGAGCTGGATACAAGCCCCATAGCTTGCATTCGTAGCCTATTATTTGGGCGGCTCGAAGTTGTGGCGCAGTTTCCAAGCCAAGGACATCGCGCAGCATCGCGGGATCAGACAGGGTGCCATAGAAGAAGTAAGGGCCAGTGGGCGCAGCAAATGGATCAGTATGTGGTGGTGTCCTTTCGGGTTGGAAGAAAGAGCCTGGAGGAGCAGACCTCAGCTTCTTGACGAACGGAGAGACTTTCGAGCTTGGATCTACAGACGGAGGAGGTGGAGGAGGGAGAGGGGCAGAGCCAGCGCCTGTCTCGTCTCCTTTGTTGTCAGACATTTCGGCTTTTGATGGCCAACAGGGAGGAGGTGAGAAACAGCTGTGGGATAAAAATTGGTTAGGAGTCTCGGTCCTCCGACTCGGTGGTTGTGTTTCTATAGTTGAGCAGTGCGTGTATTATGGATGGAGAGGGGGGTCAGTAGTGCGACGAGCAACCGGAACTGTTAGTAGCCTGAAATGGTTCATCAGCGCCGCACGCCTCCCGAACAATGTTCCTAAATTATATAACTCAAGATATTTATCCTCGTTCAGCAATAAGAAAGATAGCATGTTCCACAAAACAAAGCCTCTAGGAACACCCTCAGCTTGTCAGCTGGGTAAGTTGAAGAAAAAGGAAGAAGACACGAAGGAAACTATAGCCATGGTGAATATGCTGTGTGAGCCATACTGGAGCTCGGCCCCCACTGAGATATACGTACAGAGAGATGGTGAATTTAGTAGACCAAGATAACCGTTTTCATTACCAAGCAGGTCAGGTAAAAGGGAATTTTGTTCATTTGTCCTCGATCTCACGCCGGCCTCGGTGGCCACAACACCGGAAGCGCCCCATCGCGATCAATTAGCATTATTACTTGGATACCACATTGCGCTGTACATACACAGTTCACCTCAGTGACCACCATTCTGCAGGTAAGATGCTAGTGAATTTCGGTACTGACCTACCTGGCGCTCTATCAGGCATCGTTCCTCGATACCTCTACAGACCCAAGCCAATGTAAGGCCTAGCGACGGCGACAGTACGGTTGCGAGACAGATTGTTGCAGTCTTGGGAATCAGGCAAATATTCCGCCACTAATGGTGTCCGGGGATGTTCGGGGCTCTGGGGCTGGTCGATCAGTCATGAAGCAATGGTAAGGTACTATCTGGTCAGCCAGGTATACATTGTATTTGGTATGTCTGTCTGCGTGAATGAGCGTCTATCTGAGATCATCCTAGATGGTTATAGGGACTTGAAATAGGACTAACAGAATGTGGCATTCAGAGTTGGAGGGGGTATTAGATGTTTATATGAAAGGAACGCTTGGATGGCCTTACCATAGAAGACAGAGGATCAGATTTAGAGGGACATCACGTCAGGGAGAGCCGTTTTGATAAGTTTTGAAAGAGAAATTCGAAAAGTTGGTCAAAACCGGAAAAGTGTACAGATAGAGGGATACTGTAGGATGTGTCCTCGGCTTCGACAGCTTAAACTCTTACAATTTACGAGCCCTATATATACACTTTTTCGTATTAATGTAAGGCATTGAGTATCACGGTATCTAGATGTCATTATTCATGAATTTCCAAAGTTTTAGACAAACCCAGGACAGGTTAAAGCATCATGTAGAACTCGCCAACGAGGAACAGTGAAATCAGGCAGGCAGTTCGACCTTTGGCCCTCCTTGCCATAATCTATGTACAGTAGAATCAAATTAATCCTGACTAGCACATAACCCCAGCATCTATCATCAGAGCCTGTTCAGTCAGACACGAACTCGAAAACAATAGAAGATAGTAACAACTTACAGTATAGTGAGGTTCAACTCCCCTTCAATCTTAACTTTCAGGTCAATCTCCCTCGTCGAATCAAACCCAAGACATATCTGCAGCAGCTCCTCTTTGGACTTTTGTTCTCCCTCTTCATTCTCAGCCATGGACAGCTGTTTCATAATCTCATTCAGCGCATCCAGTTCATCCTTGCTGTCGCCTGAATCCGATGTATCCACATTGCACTTGATCGCAATGTTCTTGGCATGCTCTTTCACCTTCCCGGGACGATGTTCTTCCCGGAGAGCATGAATCTCCTGCGCCAGGTCGGCCTTCTCATGCGCGGAGAGACTTTCTCCCACGTTGGGGAGTCGAGAGAGAAGATACATGAGGGTGTTTCCGTCCTCTTCAGCAGGGACTTTGACTTCATCTTCCCCTTCTGGCTTGACGGCTTCTTTCGTGTTGGAGTCTGCGTCGCTTGGCTCTTCACGGGTGGGAGATGTCCCCGTCCCCGCGGGTTGTGGGTCGCTCATGGCAAACAGTCTCGGTCATCGGGCAGGATCAGGAAGCGATGGAAATCGCGACGACTGATCGCTCAGGTACACAGGAGATGGAAGTCGGTTCCTGGGGAAATGTGGCGACCCATAGAACGGTGCAGGCTAGATTCTGGAAATCACGGGAGATCGGGAGGGCGATCCGTCGAGGGGTTGGTTGGTTCCCTGTGGGTTGTTGTGAGGCTGAGAAGTGAGCTGGTTCCCACGTCATGGATTCGCTGGCCGCCGGAAATGGAACACCACGGTTGCAGCCAACATGGTGGCAGCGTACATACCTTGACTATTCGAAAGACTTTAGAAGTTGGTTTTTTATTGAGATTATTGTGAGGATTCTTAGATTCATACTAGCTTCTGTCCTACAGTTGTACGCTTGAACGCCTCATTCAAGGATTGCAAGCCAGACACCTAGGGCTCTTGCGGTCACGTTACTTGTACAGAGTAAATGGATGGCATTCAGTGACCAGATCACTCGTCAGTATACTCATTGACAGAGCAATCCACAGTCCTGAAATTATTCCCAATGGCCAATTACCATCATATAAATCAAAAGTCGTTGGTGATCGGCAGAGATTCCATCCAGGCACATTTGACTGCACAAGATAAGGACAAACCGCAATATTCAAAAGTAAATCATAAAGCAGAATCCCCTCCAGACCGACTCATCAACACACTAACACCCTAAAACAAACCAATCGTCACATCACCCTGTATAACAGCGTGAAGTTCCAGGGCAACATCCGCTCTCAGATCCAGATTGATCCGAACATTGAGACTCGATTCCTTCTGCGAGGGCTTCTTGGTGCCTGCCTTGGGAGAAGTGACGCCGCGATCACCCCAAGGTCCAGTTGGCGGCGCGGCCTCATCTTCGGTGTCCGATGGGAGGGTCTTCTTTTCTTGATCAACGCTCTCGGCCCTGAGAAGGGTAAGCGTTTATATCCCGTTTACCACAGGGAGGATTCGATCGGTTGCGAGTTGCGAGTTGCGAATCCAATATGGAACTACTTACATTATGGAAGATTATATCACTTCAACGTGACCAGAAGAATGTTGTTGGGTTTGGAGTGTAGGGATGTTCGTGTAGAATGAATAGATTAGGCAAAGGGAGTCAGTATATAAGGACAGAGACGTACCCCGGACACGGAAAATAACTCCATGACGTGTAGCAGAGAACGAATGGCAGCTTCGACCGTCAAGGACTCGTTCAGTGGAAACATTTCAGGTCTTCAAAAGACAAGATAGGCTCGTTAACTTTCAAATCCCGAATGTCCATGCCCGACGTTGCAATGGACAGTACCCGCCCACGACCCATAGTTCTGATCTAGAACAGCGATTTGCGTAGACATGAACATCAGAAAGGAAGGTTACATGCGAAAAAGTAGCCCCGTAGGAATTACATCAAGTTCAAAAGCATTCTACTACGATAATCTGACCCTCATCAGATATTCACCCAAGACTGATATATCGACCAAACCTCCCCCCTTCGACCCAAACTTCCCATAAGAGAAAACCAAGCATTCTACACGAAGATCCTCGACCAACCACCTCACCGCCACAATGGTCATCGGCGTCGCCATGATGGCCGCCATGGTCCCAACCGTCTACGGCCTCAGCGAAGCCAGCAAGGGCGCCCAAAACTCCGATAGCAAGCGACGCGAGAACACGCGAAAACGCCGCTTTCACCTCTCTGCCGAATGCGACTTCGACACAGGCACTCTCGGCCAACGACAGGAAGTGCATAATGCGCAGGTGTATGTCGATGTCGACAATAAGGTAAGAGACCGAGAGAGAGAGAGAGAGATCGAGAGCATGCAGACTGGTTAGGGACGATGCTGATCGGATCGTTTTAGTTGTACATTACCAAGAAACCAGGGATCTCGATGGTTCCTTTCAATGGCTTCTTCTACCAACATCCGGATTATGAGGAGGGAAACTTCTTCGGGCTGGTGACGGTGAGTGGAGAGGAGCCACCACAATTGCGGTGGGCATTTCTAGATACCCAGACGCATCATATGAAGTGGGGAGGGCGCGAGGAGAGAGAAGAGCAGATCAGTGGCCCGTTCGATCTGACCGAGGATGAGGAATATATCACGCTGAATGAGATGCAACGATGGATGGCTGTGCGGTATCCATCGGGGAACACCGAGGATTTCAATGCTGGACAGTGGAGGCTGCATTTCGACTGGGAGGAGAACGAGGGGGCCCATTTGCCTGCTGGATCGGAGAAGTTGTTGATCTTTCTCAAGCGGTCTCTTGCCGAGTCATAGCCTTTTATATGATCCAAATTTCCCAACGATTGTCTGGAAACGCTGTTGTGGGTTGTGTCCAGTGTAGATAAATGGTCTGATAATGAATTTGGCTGCCTCAGGCACTTCGATAGGGGAATTCTTCACCGCCCGAGATCCAGCCCCTCACCGCCTTTGCAGATATCGATCGAAGTTTTTCTCCAGCCGCTGCGCAGAGTCGACTTCTCCACGACCAGATCATTCCCACTCAACCGCCATCATGAGGGTTGAGACTTGCTATTTCTGCTCCAAGCCGACGTGTACGTCATTCTCATCAGCCATGAAAAACAACAACTAACCCATACCCCGACAGACCCGTCAAAAGGCATCACATTCGTCCGCAACGATGGTACGTTCGAAAAAAAAAAAATACCTCCCGATAACGAACATTCCCCCAATTTACACCAAAGAACCACAACCTTATCCCCTGAACCCCCAAATCAAATACAGAAATCAAAGTCAAAGTAAAGATAGATCATCACTAACTCCACCTCCCAACCCTCCAGCCAAAGAATTCCGCTTCTGCAGCTCCAAATGCCACAAGAACTTCAAAATGAAGCGCCAGCCCCGCAAGCTGAAATGGACCAAGGCGTCGCGCGCCCACCAAGGCAAAGAAATGCTGGTCGACAGCACAGTGCAGTTCTCCGCCCGCCGCAACGTCCCCGTCCGCTACAACCGCGACCTGGTGGCCCACACCGTGCACGCCATGGAGCGCGTGGCCGAGATCCGGGCCAAGCGCGAACGCGTCTTCTACAAGAACCGCATGGCCGGTAAGGAGGCCCGCGAGTTGGCGGAGGATCGCCGTCTCGTGGCTGAGCATGAGCATCTGCTGCCGCGACACTTGCGCAGTGGGGAGCAGGCGGTCGAGGGTGCGGAGAAGACGACGGCCGAGCCGTTCAAGTATAAGACCAAGGTGTTTGGTGAGGGGGAGAAGCGCCGCTTGCGGGCTAAGGTTGATGGTGGGGTTGAGGATGTTGGAGCGGATGATTCGATGGATATGGATTAAAATGGTTTCTGATGATGATGATGATGATGATGGCGGTGGTGGTGGTTATTGTTGCTGTTGTCGAGAGGGAGGAGGTGGTATCGCCGCGCAAGAGTTTCTGGGATTGATTGGGTTTGAAAAATCGGGGTTTTCTTCATTCGGGACTGGACTGTTCGTTCTTCTTTCACGGATTATACCTTCATCGCTGTGCGGTTTTCTTCTCTTACATAAAATGCATGCTCCTTTTTCTTGTTCATCTGTCGTCTGGGTTCTGAAGCTTTCAGTAAATGTGATCAGAATCCAGTCACGATATATATCTGCGCGGGGATGGTCAGAAGTATCTCGACACTAGAGGTCGACTGTTCCTGCAGACCATATGCCAAGCCTTAAGTCATCAAGTACTGGTATAACTACGCATACATCTACGATATACCTGTACAACGGATCACGCAGTAAAACAAGGAAGCCGGCCTGGATCTCCCCATAGTATCATCACAATGGTCATAACAAGCCACAATGGTGGCAGGGTATCGTCAGCAACGCGAATGAACAATGCTACTCCAGCCAGAACTGCCAGATAGCCGCCAGACATCAAGAAACATAAAAGACATAGGAAACATGACAAACGAAGGGCGAATGATCAACTCGAACAACGAGAGATAAGACGATAAGAAAGCACACAAACGAAAGACAGAAAGTAAGATGCAAGCTATGCGACATCCAGACAAAATCTTCCAACCAATGTCCTCCAATCAAACATTCTATCAAGCTGCACCGTCTACAGGCTTGTCAGCATCCTTCTCGAGAGATTCTTCTTGGCCGTCTTCCGTCTTTGTGTCGGAAGCAGGCGCTTCCTTCGATACATCATCCTCCTTGGTCACTGTTTCATCTGCAGGGGTCGATGGATCGGCAGGCGGATCTGTCGCTTCGTTATTATCGCTTGGCTCCGGTTGCGCTTGAGCAGTGGCAGCCTCCACCTCCGCCTTCTCCATTTCTGCGGCGCGAGCTTGCTGTCGCTCCCATACTTCCTTGCGGATACGGTCGTCCTTGGCCCGCCGCAGACGTTCAGCCTCCTCAACACCCCCGCTCTTTTTCAGTTTACCTTCCTGAACAAAAGAGCCGAGCTCTTTTTGGAAGCGGCCAATCCGCCGACTCTCCAGCTCCTTCTGGCGAGCCTTCTCAGCCCGTTCAATGGCCTCCAGGCGGGAGTCATGGTCCGGCTGCAAGGCACGCACCTCGCCAAGGACACTGTCCTTCGCCTTCAAAGGGTCGACAGACGGGTCGATGTTTCGGGACACGCTGCGCAAGGTGACCCCCTGGTTAGCATTTTGCATGGCCTGCTGCTTGGTCGCCTGCTCGACGAGAGCAAATGTTTGAGTGGTCTTCTCGAGATCGTCCTGAAGATCAGCCGCGAGATCCTCCTGCATGGTAAGCTGATCACGCTCCTCACAGACGAGCTGGAGTTCCTTCTCCCAGATCTTCGTCCAGATAGGCTTTTCGCGCCGGAGGAACTCCTGCATTTTCTTGATCTCTTTGGTGACGGCACTGATGTCCTTGCTGACCGTTTCCAATTGACGGGGGAGTGGTCGGACACCGCGTGTCACGACGTCCTTTCGGAGATCCTCAACGAGGTCCTGCAGATCGTCCACCCGCGCCACGATCCGCTCGGATTCTTCGGCTAATTCCTTCTTGCCCGAGTTCACGCGAGCGCGGCCGGCATCGCCTTCAAACGATGGCACGGAAACATCAACAGCGGCCGATTTGACGCCACTCGCTTTGGTGCGGATGGCACTCATCGAGCTGGCGATATCCGAGGAGAAGCTGGAATAGGTCTGACGAAGGACAGCAATGTCGCGTCGAAGACTCTGGATCTCTGCCAGTTGGCTGTCGCTGCCGGTGATGGGACCGCTCCGAGAGGTGCCACCCGCCTTCGAGCCGCTGGAAGCAGATACCGGGGGAGCGGCCGCAAGACGAGCCATTTCCTTGGCCGCCTCCAGTTGACTGTCGGCGACGCGTTGCATGATACCCTCCTGACCACCCAAGGCGTCCTTGACACCCTCAATCAAGCGGCGCACACCGCCAAACTCCTCGTCAAAGTGCTTCTTCACTTCATCGAGCATGTCCACATTCAAGACGAGGACAGATCGGTCTTTCACATCGTTTAAATCTTCGAGTTCATGGCGGATACCAGAGATCGGGTCTTGAATGTAGATTTCTGGCAAGTCTGCGCCGTTGTTGTGCGTATTCCAGGCAAATTTCTCGATGAAAGCCAGCTGCAGCCGCCCAATCGTAAGACCAGAGTACCCCTCAGGAAGGACGTACTTCTTAATTTTGCTTTTATACTGTAAGAAGAGGGTCAACTCTTTCCCAGGCGAGGACTGCTCAGAGGGACTTTGAGCGGACTGAGGGGGCGTTGCAACAGCAACTGGGGCCGTTCGGCGCTCTGATGTAGGTGTAGTCGGAGTAGGTACTGTTTCCACAGCCTTTTTCGTCGGTTCAAATGCATCATCCAGAGAGGGCTCTTCGGGAGGACGAGGCGCTTCTGGAGGCTGATTGAGATCTGGAGTATCGTCGTCCACACGCTTGGACGGATCCTCGGACACGGCAACATCGCCTGGGAGTTCCACCGCAGCTTCTGGGGTAGGTTTGTGGTGTTCCTCCTCGACGTCCGGGACTGTTGGAGCCGCCTGTTGAGCCGGTTTCGTGCTGGCCACGTCGGGGACGCGATTTGCGGATCGCTGACGCCCATGCGCATACGAGCCACGCAAGCGCACCGCATTCAGAGATTCGTGCACATCACGCCCACGGTTGGGAATCGGGGAGCTTTGGGTCGGAAGAACAGGGACCCCGTTGGTCGCGGTACCGAGATGCTTTTGGATTTGATACGCGGAGAAGCGACGGGACGCGCGACGTTCCAGCTCTCCACTTCTCTGCAATGCCCCAATAGCATCGTCTTGCTTCGGTGGCGGGGGCGGAGGCGGGTAGGCCGATGGACTTCCCTGAGCGGCCGGATCATTGTCGGGGTACGATGGTTGGGACAAAATGCTCTGCGCTTCTCGTCTGGAAGCTTCCCGTTCCGCATAGCTCCCGCCGCGCATGTCTCCTGGAGGCGGTCCCGACGTCGACCCGCGAGCAACCCCAGGCACTGGGTCTTCATAGGAGCCGTTGCTCCCGTACCGACGAGCGGACCGCCTGGGAGACGACACCGACGACGCGGTCTCCTCGTACGCCTGGTTCATGGCGGCCTGGACACTCGTCGCACTGCCCGCACTGGCCTGGCGACCGGGAACGGGCCTTTCATCGCGTTGCTGTCGGGATCGTAAGCGCGCCTGCTTCTTTTTCAAGCCATGGAGGAGGTTGATGATGATATCACGGATGCGCGGGAGGAAGCGATCGAGGCTTTGCGGGGAGGCTTCCTGACTGAGGGTTTCTTCGAGGATCGTGCGGAGGAGATCGGGCACAGGACCCAGGTCGGAGGTATCGACGCCGATGGCATTGAAGGCGCGACATGCGAGATTGAATTCGTAACCAAGCCGCACATAGACATCCGACACCTCGTTCTCCGATGCTTGTCGACGCGACCATTGCGTTAGCGTTTCAAGCAGTTGTTTTGTGGCGACCAAGAGGTGGGTGACGCTCTTTTCAATTTGGGAGATTTGCTTTTCTGGCTGGGACCACGAGGGAAGAAGGATCAGCGATTCTTTCTGCTTTGCGCACCCCCAGCGTGATCCGATTCATCGGAGAAGAGGCAAGCTTACCACGACGGTGCGGGACTGGGACCGACCGGAGCTGGAGGAACTCCGCGGGGCAGAGGATGCGGAACTCATGGCGGAGTCGACGCTGCTCCCAGACGAAAAGTGCGGAGCGGAAGGACTGCGGTGGGTGTGCGACGACGTGCTACTGGAAGCGGACGGCATAGAGGTTGGCGAGCCGGGGAGGCCGAAAGTTGGGCGCGATGGGGTTCGTTCGTGGCCTCGTAGAGCGGACCAACCGATGACCGACAGGGCACGAGATCAGGAGTCGGGGTTGGCCAGCGCTGCAGCACAGAGGATTGGCCTTTGGGTGTCAGCGTGGGAGGGGAAGCGACGGCCAAGACGAGGAGCAACGAACGGAGAGAAAAGGGGAAGCGACGTGGGAAAGGGACACGAGGGACGGAAAAAGGGGAACGAGAGTCGATGAGAGGAAGACCAGCCTCGTTCTGGCGGCGCTGGGGGGGGATCGAGTCGGTCGTCGTGCAGGCAGTCGTGAGGAGGAAGTGAGTGGAGAGAGTGCGAGCGATGGATGAATGACCGCGGGAGGAGGTTGGATCGGCGGCCTAAGGCAGCCCCGACCAGCCTCGTCTTTTTTTTTCTCTTTCAGCCCTCTTCACCTCTGGGGACCCGACGACATGATTGCATGCTAGCTGTCCGCCTCGCCAATCGAGGCCCCTGGCGGACGGTCGCAACATTCTAGAACTGTCCAGACAGGGAGAACCTCCCTGATGCGGTTTCGCCGAGACGATACATCGATGGCCCTGGTCGGGAGACGTTGTATGTACGGAGTATGGAGCACTCGTGGGAATGGTCAGTACAGGGCCCGATCGTACTACCTAGGTAGGTACATAAGACCGAGGGACAGGGGCGTGCCATCCTTGCATGATTATTTATTGCTGTCCCATGGATGCTGCATAGGAGAGATTCTTATGTATGATACTACCTATCGAGGGAGGATCACTGGGGAAACGCACTGTTGCGACGTGCGATGGTGGTACGGAGGATGCATACTCAGGTACTTCCTAGGTACATCCGATTGTAAGATGTATGAAGGATGTACATACACAGTACCTAGTAGCGGTACACGATACAGGGCACATGGAAGTGGATGTGGTCGTCCACCACCCCAGCGAACAAGACAAAGGTGAAGTTAAAAATAAGAAAGACAATCAGAACGACAATGAGAAAATACGACAGAAAGACATCAACCTCACGGTATTCCCCCGTCAACCCTGAGGAGACCGGACCCCTTACGGCGGTGGGGAGGGATTTTCCACTAAGCCAAGGATCCATGTTTCAAGATGCGCTGGCAACTTGGCGCCCGGCGTCATCCTCCATCTGAGTCCATCGTCCATCTCGACCATGTACGACGATGCGAAGAGATATATACCCGTTCATAGTCGATACTCCTATCGATCGGACTGCTCTTGATCACGCCCATCATCCGCGCCTGAGCTACGAACGCTGCATAGCATTCCGGTACGCCTGCGTATAGATACATCCATCGAACCCACCTGGGCACCTTGGAAGTATGGATCCATACTGGTAACCGCGCATCATCGCGAGCTAGGACGCATCCCGGCCAAGGTGACCGCCCTAGTGGAGGGTCCGCCATTCAGATCAGCCTCCTGCAAAGCCACCAGATGGCAGAAGCGAGCTGGAACCGAGCCCCTTCTCGCACAATCGTCCCAGGATTGTTCGTGAGTCCTCTTCCGGATGCGTGGTCTCTGGATGGTTATCGCTCGCAATCGAGACCCCTCGCCCTTTGGCTCCGCCGAGTTCCTGTCGAATCATCTGTTCTGGAAACTGCATGAATAGTCTTCTTGTCGTCCGAGCCAGAGCCAGTTCTGGACCCCAGTCAATGTTCCCAGGAAAAAGGAGCCGGTGAGGATGGTTGAGGGACTCGTCTCTCCACCTGTTTGTCTACTCATCATAATAGTAGTCAAGTACCGCACGTACTGCGAGTAGTTTCCCACACATTCCCTTTCTGCAAATCCTCGTGTCACACACAAAACGTAAACCAAAAACGATCAGAGCTATAGAGTTTTAAAGAAATTTCCTCTCTTCAATCGGGTTTCCTACGAGCATCGTGGGTGACTTTTGCTTGGATGTGTCCAGTCCCGTGACCCAGCTGCTTGTCCTCCCGTCGCTTTTTCTCCCTCGTCAACTTCCCATCTCCACCCC
>RHLO01000742.1:0-25440 GCA_003719415.1 Aspergillus olivimuriae
CCCCTGGCCCCAACCCATCAATCTCTCAGAGCCCCAAATCCCAATCTGACCCGTATCCAGCCCCAACGCGCCGTCACCTACATCAAGCAGCACTTCTCCAAGCCGCAGTTCGAGACCGCCTTCCTCAAATGCTTCGAGACCATGTGGTACGACCAGCTGGACATCTCCAAGCCGGAAAATCTCGCCACAGCCCTCACCAAGGTCTTCTCCCCCGACGAGGTGAAGGAGATTATCACGGCGGCGACGAGCCCCGAGGTCAAGGCGGCCCTGTCGGCCAACACGGAGAAGGCGTTCAAGGAGCTGGGGGCGTTTGGATGTCCCTGGTTCTGGGTGGTGAATGAGGAAGGCAAGGGGGAGCCGTTCTTTGGAAGCGATCGGTTCCACTTTATGTGGGAGTATTTGGGCCTGCCGCATGAGAATCTGCGGCTCAAGGCGAAGATCTAGGGGGGTGGTATATAGCTCTTTTGGATATGCTTATTTGCTTGCAAGATCAAGCGTCTTGCATATCTCACGAGACTGAAGGTAGTCACTTAAACTGCACGGTACGAGTGTCTAATAAGTTCTGAACAATGGAATTTGCTGGATAGTATACGCTCTGCGTTCTACCGATAGGTGGAAAGAGAGAAGAGTGGACAGATAGGCTGCTGGTATGATCATCAAGGCAATCAGGTGAACAAATCCAATGCGTATACATCAATGCCATTTCATTTATTCCATTTCATTTATTCCATGAATTCACAGCTTCGAACGCATCTTAGTACTATCCATACGCATACCCTCGTCATCCTGTTCCGCCACCTCCAGCACCGGGAATTCCTTCGGCATAATTCGCCGAGGACTCGATCCGGGGACGACAGAATACTTCGAGAAATCCGTGACGCCGCAATAGTCGCGGAGGAAGTCCTCATCGAGGACAAGCAACCCGTTCACGGTCTCTGAGGGGGTCTTCAAAATCCCCAGAACGCCATCGGAGAAGACGGTCTAGAAGAAATTCAGCAACGACGTATGTACAGGGGGTAGATTATGTGAAACCATACCGCTTTCCTCAGATCTGCCTTGGCCCGAGGGCTTTTCTTGATAGTCATCTCCGTCGCGGCTGACTCAGTACTCTGCCAAATTCTTAATTCCAGCGTTCAAGAAAGAACCACGCAATCGCGTGGACATACCGTAGCTGGCCAGATGCTTGTAATCGCCATATCCTTATGCCCTTCCCGGACAAAGTCCATAGCCAGTCCTCGGGTAAGAACACTCATGGCAACCTTGCCCATCGCATACGCCGTCTTCCCTCGGAAGAAGCGGGAGTAGATAGGAGGTGAAACGACAACAATGCGACCCTTCCATCCATTTTGCTTGAAATACGGCAGTGCAGCCTGTACGCTAGCGTACAAGCCCTCCGGGTTGACGCGCTGCATCAACTGGAACCGCTTGGTGGGGGTGTTCTCGACCGAAGACCACCAGATTGCGCCAGAATTGTAGACCAGGACGTCCAAACGCCCGGCCAATCGGACCGTCTCTTTCACCATGTTTTCGACCTGTGCGACATCACGGACATCGACTTGAATGGAGAAAGCCTTGCCGCCGGCTTCGTTGATCTCGCGTGCGACGGTGGTGATTGTTGATTCGGACGAGTTGGGATCGGGCGGGAAGGGGATGGTGTCGTAGGCGTTGGAGGTAGTTTTTGCTGCCACGACCACTGGGCGTTGTCAGCTTGTTCCCATGGTTTGCATTGAAATCATCAATCGCAGGCGACAAAGATTATCACTGGTCGCATGGCGTACCTGTGTAGCCATCCCGTGCGAGATCAATGGCAATCTGCCGGCCAAGGCCTCGTGAGGCGCCGACAACCAGGGCGACGGGCTTGTTTGCAGTAGTCATCGTGTATGGACAATCACACTTCAGATATATAAATCCGTCAAGACGGGGATACAGTTCTGTCCCATCTTTTATAAGCTTGGGAGACGAGTCGCAGTCTCCGGGTCGAGGCGTCCCTCGCCATCCTCGGCTGCGCAAGAGATGTTTTGTCGTCTCTGTCTTCCGAGCTGACGAAAAGGCCGAGCTCGGGTCGGCCCGCCAAAGTCGGGGTTGCCACTACCCCGACTGGGCCAAGGCCAGTATTCCGCTAAGTGAGAACTTGGTTTGTATATTGTGTCTGTTCTGCTGGCCCGCAAATTAACTTTGACATTATGAAGCCGTGCTATGGGGCTGGATGAGGATCCATCATCAGGTGGTTCTTCCTCCGCCATCGCAGGAAGATCTACCAACACCAATGATCTTCTGCAGATTCTGTAGAATAGCTGTGGGCTCGCAGTCTTCCAGGGTGGATGTAAGGCCATTGGAAAGAGGAGAGTCTGTATGACCAGAATTCGCGTGTAGAGAAGATGCAGATGCCGTGTTGGTCTGATTATCGGGTGGCAGGAATGCAAAGTTTGGACGTTTCTGGCTTTCGCGAGCCAAAATCTGGAGAACGACCCTGCTCTGGGGAAGAAATACTTGCTGGATTTTTGGTCTGCGGTAGGGCGTGTTCAAGCGTGATGTGCTTGTAGGAGTGCGGCCTCCTCGGGCGCGAGCTTGACATTCTTCAACGGCGGTCGCTAGGAGCCCGTTGAATAACTCCGGGGTGTATGTTGCTTTGAATAATTCGACAAAAAACCGCGCTATTGGCCATGTCCGAGTCAACTCTTCGAGAATCTCAATATTGGCTTCAAGTTTAAGCCTGATCGCATGTAGAAGAGACGGAACAGAGGCCCCCATCCTCTGCTTCAGTGTCACGAAGGACACAACGGCATGGCAAATCCTAGGAAGAGTAAGTACAGCTTGAAAATAAAAGATCAAGCGGACAATGTTACACAAAAGATGGCACATATTGAAGCTCGCCCTGTGACTGCAGAGTCTCCAAGATTGAGATAACTGATGATGCCGCATGAAATGCGGAACTCTGGGCTTCGCTTGTGGAATGCGGCTCCTGTAACAATTGCAACTGACAAACGATTGTGCTAATACAAGATTAGCTGGCTTCCGCTTCAACTGATCAGCTAGACCTACTTGAACTGGGAAGTCAGGATTGCCGAAAGAAAGCCATGTCGTCCTTGTCGCCACACCAACTCTGATGGACATGATACAAGCCACTCATTCAAGCCAAGCTCACACTGGGCAGCTTCTGCATTGCGACTCTCTTGTGTTGACCTCGATGACAACTTCAAGCACAGGCCTAGATCCATCAATTGACAAAGCTTGACATACTCGATGAAGAATCGAGCATGCGTCATATCCACTCGATAGTTGATTTGAAGCCGCTCATCCCGTTCAACAAAATCACTCTCCATGATTCCATCAACTGTACAGATATCTGTGTTGATGTGAATGGGACGCCCAAAGGCTGCAGCCACGGAACGGTCACGGGTGTACAGTGTCCACCATATTCGCTTGCGCAGACCACGCTCTGACGGATCAAGATCGGTATAGTTTTCGCTGCAATGACAAATTTTGATGAGCTTTCTTGTGCGTAAGAGCTACAAATGAACTCTACCTTTCGTGAAGACCTTCCGCTTGGGCAAGGGCGATACCCAGTCTGCTCCAGTAGAATATCCCATTTTCAACGAGGTCTTGCCTAGAATTAGTCTGGGTTATCGAGGAGAGTAACCGTCTGGTGCGCTTACCATCGAGGCCATCCCAATACAGTCCTAGCAGAGCAACAGCTTGGATAACGGTGATAGGATTTTGCTCATAGCCAGCATCGTACAATGCTTTGGCTTTCTTGTAGAATGTGCGTGGAGTATTTACAAAACTATCTGTGCAGCGATTTTCATACGAGAATCTCGATGCAACCATAAGAATTGCTTGTAAGAGGAGAATGGATGGTTGGTTGGATGGATCGTGATATTGTTTCATAAAATCATGGCGGTTTACCACGGGTAAGATAGGCGCTACCCAGTCGAAGAATATGTTGATGAAACCATCGCATATATGCTTAGGTGGCAGACCAAAGGCATCGCGACGGTCCAGGATTTCCAACTCCAGGGGGTCCAGATGGGCTGGATGAGCAAATTGTGCCATCCTCGACTTCTGGATGGTTGAACTGAACGATGCGCGATGAAGACAACTTGGAAAGAGATCCTCGGTAACTGTACCCTTCCAGATGATTGGTTGCTATGTATTACATAACCGGAAGCTGATCTCGCACACACCGCCTTGGCAGAATCCCGGAGTCTGTCGCAACTTTCGAACCAGAGACACTCTTCTTTTACGGAGTACTCTTTCATCCATTCCGACCTTCTCATTTTCGAGCAAATATGACAGTCGATCCAACGAAACCGACCGATGTTGATCCTGAGGATGAAGCATACGACTCGGCAGAAGACGAAGACTTTCAACTAGACGATGCGCAAGACGATGGAGACATTACTTCCGACGACGACAATGATGCACAGCCAGCAAGCAAACGACGGAAAACGGATACCCAAGACGCCGGACTGGACGCGTCGGCTGAGTTAGACTCTGGTGACGAAGCGACAATACGAAAAGCCAAATCCAAGAAGCAAAAGAAGCAAGCCGGAAAGAAGTTGAACAATGATGACGATGATGAAGACGACGTTGTTGATTTTGACGACGATGAAGGCGGTCCTGGAGGGTTCGTCCGGACGCGAGCAATGAAAATGCATATGTCAGTATATCTCTACATTTGGCCCTTGACTCATGCGCTAATCGGTTCTGGTTATAGGCAGGAAGAACGGAAACCCCTCGCCAAGATTGACGGTGCCACGGTCGACGTTGATGCGTTATGGGCGAAGATGAATGCCCCAGAGATGGAGCGCGGGTCTCCTGCAGCCCAGGTAGAGAAAGAAGGTGGTACCAGTGCGGAACAAGGAAATAGCGACACTCGACGCGATACCCCTGCTTCCAATGCACGACAGCCGCAGCCGGATTACCTCGAGGAAACAATCAAAATCAAACGCACATACAAGTTCGCGGGGGAAATGATAACAGAGGAAAAGGTTGTTCCGAAGGACTCTGCGGAGGCCAAAATCTTTCTGGCTGGGGAGAATGGCACAGAAGCGGCGACTGAAGCTGCAAGAGAATCTGTGAAATTTCGGAGGCCCCTTCGGAAGATTTCTCGTTTCGACCCCAATCCGACCGGCAGTATCAAGAAGAGCTGGGAGAAACAACCCACTACCCAGGAAGGCAAGGCTCGTGGTCCAAAAATCAACACTGTTGAGAAATCACGACTGGATTGGGCTGCGTATGTGGACGAAGCCGGAATCAAGGACGAACTCAGAGTCCACAGCAAGGCCAAGGAAGGTTTCCTCGGTCGTATGGATTTCCTGGACCGTGTCGGTGCCAACAGAGAAGAGGAGGCAAGAAATGCTCGTTTAAAAGGATTGTGAGCAGCCCCGCCCTGTATTCGATCTGTATCGAATGCGACCTGTCAGCGTCGAGTCGCCAGACTCACCACCTTTCACCCATCGGTTTCCGCGGGTGGAATCCCGCCCAGAAGCCAGGCCAGGGCAAGCGTACTTGTCCTGCTTTCGGGACCTTGCCCGCTCGAGGCCTGTGGAAGGATATTGGCCTATCAATCGACACAATGGCACAATATATTCAAGTTGCCATCTGGAGTCTTCCGCATAAATCAGATTATGCTGCAGCAAAAGAAGAAGCATTATCGGATCTCGGACTGTTCCTTTCATGCCCACGAGGGATCGCGAAGTCCAAAGCCATCGCTGGATACATGATTCTTTAAACATGTTAACGTGTGGGACACACCCACACAGGATCGTTCCAAGAGCCTGTCCCTACACTTCTTAACCTAGGAACCCCCCAGCCGCCTCGCAACAAACGCATACAATGTATAACACTACATAGAAACATCAAATCCTCTGTCTGCAGGATGTGCAATCCATTTATATCGTGATTTATTGAGCTGCATAGAACGCCAAAGGACGAGCCTCCTGCCTCCCGTCACTTGTTGAACGCCTGGCTCTCCCCAAAACGGACCATCTTGGCCGCCTTCGATGTCTAAGCTTTGCACGATCCGACCGTGCTGCCGCTGCCACCGCTTTTGGGGTTGTACTTAATCCCCGAATCCGGGCATGTAGAAGACGTCACTACACGGATCAAAGTTAGCCCCTTCGACACGATAATGTGATGCAGGAACTTACGCGGTGCGATTGGCTTATAGTGACCGTCGACGATGTTGCCCTTCACATGGAAGAAATACCACACCTCATTCAGCGCGTCGCCATTGCAGCCTAGATACGGCTTGGAGCCACCGTTGAGGTGGGCCAGGGCGGCTTCAATGTCGCTGCGTTCGTAGGTCTTGGAGGAATCCGGGGTGATGCCCGCATGGGCCAGGGCCTAAGGATCAGGTCAGCGTCGTGAAGACACCGTCAAAGCAAGTATCATCTATACCTTATATGTATTCAGCCCCTTGAAAAGCTTCACGGCCGTGGCCAAATAATCGCCGACCTCCTGCTGGGGAGAGTAATCGGTGTAGCAGCTCGGCTCGATCGTGTTGATGCAGGTTCCTAGACATGGCATTAGCCGAGTGGACTTGATCGATCCTTGGTGTAGTCATGGGAGGGCTCTGTGTACCATGCTTGTTCCACTCGTGCTCCCAGAAGCTCTCGTCGTCACCCTGGTAATCGGGCCAGTAGGTCTTCATGTAAGAGAGGAGATGATCGCGCCCCTGTTCCTGCAAGATGGCAGTGATGTTGGAGTATTCACGCGACGAGTCGCAGTACTGCCCGTAGGTGCCATCGCAGTTATCCGGCCTACGGTTCGTTAGCTGCACCGCATCCAGAAATAATCATCACAGGTTTGGACGACTGTATCAAGCATACCAGAGGCCGTGGAGGGTCCAGGAGTCGGTGGGACCGGTGGAGGGATCATAGTCCCAGAATTGAGTCAACAGGAGCGCGCCGCCCGGGGAATTGTAGCAGCAAGAATCGGCCACAGCCGTCGAGCTGCTACAGCTAAAGGGGATGTTGGCTGGACAGGACTGCAGATTCGCCAGGACCCCCGTCGCGAGGGCTGCGAGAGCCATGGCAGAAACGATCGTTGAATGAGGCATGGTCAGGGAGTTGTCGAGCGTCGGTGATGGAGAAGCAATAGGGTGAGAGCCCGGCCACGCCGGGGACTTTATATTGCGTCGGTTGTCCGACAACCCACGCTACCGACGTCGTGGTTCAGTCATGACGGTTGTTGATATGATGAAGCCGGACCATGGCTCCAAACGGGTACCTGAACCGGGGGGACGCTGATTCGAGCAAGGAATCTCGAGCGCAGCACATGGACTGATAAGCGGGCGCTGATTTGATGGACTGATCCGACGCTGCTACTCGACGGAGACCCAGTCGTGGCCCCTTGTGGAGGTCGACGATCCCGTCGGGGCGCCATCGGAGGAAGTCTAGCGTCTTCCATTGCTTCCCCAGCCTCCCGTCCAGGGTTGCATTCCATCTTTGCTCCAATTCAGCCGAAGATGGGGGTGCTGATCTCTTGCACGAAGAGGCAATCGAGGAGGAACAAGAGTATTTGAACCGATTGATTATCATTCAGATCAACTCCTCGCGGCGACGAGTTCATCTCCGCTCCCCAGGGCCAGCTAGGGCTTCGTTGGCGTGCCCTAAGTGGCCGCATACCTCGATACCTTAGTACATACATGGCTTGTTTTCGTCTCATCCTGACCACCCCACTCAACACCGTGCTTGATGAAAAGTATGTTCAAGTCTGGGTTGCCCTTTGCAATCTTCTCTCGCAAGCCTCTCGCAAGATGACTACGTGTGCAGCCAAATTCACCCCGGATTTTTCCATGTCGATGCTACGATCAATCGCCCGAGAATCCAAGAATATGAGAGGCAACGTCAGGAACAACCCGTGGTACAAGAAGAGGGGCTGCCTTCAGCTAGCCTCTCACTTAGCTTGAGAAACCGGATTTCTCTGGAAGCAACTATATGTCCAATGAGACCCCGCAGAACCGTCACGGGCAGGACGACAAGCGCACTCAATACTCCGGAGTAGACATCTTCAATCCAAACCTTCAGTGGAGCTGCATCTCTCCGAACTCCAGCTCTCTCTTCCAGCTCCTCCCTACTCCGGAGTAGTAGACTCAAGCAATTCCTCTGTACCGTGAATCACTCTAAGATACTAGTTTGCTGGGCACTGTTGCCAAGATTGCCACGGCGGGTCGGAGTTGGTAGCGCCAATGGATCACTGAACCTGGTGGAACGCATGGTCGTGTTTACGAGGTGTCTGCATGGAGGCTGAATCACAGCCAGTCCGAGGGACGATTGTCCTGCAAGTGCCTGCCATCACCAGCAGACAATGTCGTACCACATCCTTGTGCCTGAGAGCTGACTGCATGGACGGGGATGTGACAGCCATATATAAACCCGCTGGGAGGGCGCGCAGAAGCGGGGTTGGGTTGACTCGTTCATCGCGTGAACTGTCAACCTTGGCCAAGGAAGATGGTGAGAATGCTTCGCGGCGTCATCTATATCCTTCTCGGTGTGGCATCGGCCAATCCGGGTACTATGCACGACTCCAACATATCCACTGCCTGTCGTAGCTGACTGTCTTTCGCAGTGATCCCAAGAGATGTCACAGAGACCATCACTCCAGCGCCAACTCCCTCGGTGACACCCTCCGGCTCGACCAAATGCTCTTCCTCAACCAGCAGTCAATGGCTACACATCTGCAACACCTCCGTTTTCTGGCCCACGTCCACTGACTATTTCTACGGCCCAACTACTGGTCCGGAGGCATCTGTTGTCTTCTGCAATGCGGAATGGATCGAATACAACGGACGTGTGACGGAGCTCCAATTGCTCGGTCCAACATCCACGTTTCCCTCGTACGAGTCATATCTTACCAGCACGGGCGCTTGCAGGACGTCCATCTCTGGTGAAGGATGGGACGATCCGCACGCAGGACCTGTCACGACACTCTGTGATGGAATTCCCCGAGCCCTGGGGCCTCGTGAACTGGTCACCTCCTACTTCCCGGGAACAGGATCCTGTAGCTCTTTCAGCGAGACGTGGACGGGGACCACCAGTCTCTACTACACTCCATCTGAAGACCCGCCGACGTGCTCGCTGAATACTGAAGATTGCATTGCCATCTGGAAGACATACAGCAGTCGAATCTCCTCCTATTACGATAGCGTGACAACCGTCATTCCCGGCGACACCAACAGTCCCATCCGCCCGAATGCTTGCCCATCCACTCCGCGCAACTACACCGTCGAGGACCCCTGCACCAATTGCCACTATCTCCCCGCTACAGCGACCGTCTTCTACTGGCCCGTCAGCACCACCAACGGCGATCTCTGCTCCGGGGGCGGCAGCACCGTGCCAGCGACCCCAACAGGAGACGGGCCAAACACCGCCATCATCGACGGCAACACCTTCATTTCCCCCAGTGTTTACATCTCATTCACGTCCATCTACGCCCGAAGCAACATGCGCGCGCACCCAGGCGGACCATGTGGCGAAGATCACGTCGACGCCATCGTCTCGGTCGACCCCGGCGAAGTCTCCTCCTACCGGTACCACCGCAATGCGAAATACCCAGTCATTGGAACCAGATATCCATTCGATTTCGCCGATTACCAGCCCCATGAACTCGGAAACTACACCCAGCCTCTGATTCCCTGGGCACGGTACGTCGGTGGAAGTCAATGTCCTCTTCGCACGAATAACTGCACCATGGTCCGGGATGATTATCTTCCCTGGATGGAAATCCCCGATGTGATGACGCAAGTAGATCCTCGGTGGTCGATGTGCGATCGCAACTGGTATATTCCTCCAGTTACTTTGGTGCCTCTGGGGGTGGAAGATTGTTCCCGACCGACAGATATTGCTGATGCTCACGTTGCGGTGCCTGCATCTGCGGTGCCAGAGTCTGGGGTTGTTGCGCCCACTCCTGAGGCTACGGAGTGGTAGGGAGCTTTTTCTTGTCTGGGGTTGACCTGGCATGACTCTTTTGTAGCTATCTGGTGAAGCGGCACTGTCTTCAGCTCAAATTGAACCTGGCTTTTGCTCTAGTATATACCCGGAGCAGGCTTATCACTTTCTAACCGTATATGGTCTACGTTGTGTCTCCTTGGTTGAAGGATTCGGCCCTGCTATGGTTGGGTGCCATCCTATACCCCATCTCAAGTACCCACCCAGTCACCCATTCCCAGATTGTGTGGTAATGCGATATCAATGAAACTCCATTCCCAGCTCTATACGTATTTCAAGCCAATGATCATACTCAATGTTCCATCAGTGTCACACGAATGGAAATTTGTAGGTGCTCCCAAGCTAGAATATCCAACACCCTGCAGAAACGCGCAACAGACTCCAGATGATCAAAATCACTCTCGATATAGACTTCAAAACTACTTTGTGGATAGACGGCGAGAATTAACACAAGTATTGAACCATGACTCACATCGACTCCGATACCGGCCAAGACAAACGTCTTCACAACTTCAAATCAGTCTATCGACACCAAACTTACCCTAATTGAAACGTCACCAGCCCATCTCCATCTCGAACAACCCAATACATATCAACCGACATACTGATCTATCAGCCTCCAAAAACTCCATTCCACACCACAAGCCCTAACTACATAAGATCCACCATGCCAACACCCACAAACTTCAAAATCATCCCCGCCGCCACCCCAACCCACATCAACACCGCCAAAACTCTCTTCACAGCCTACGCCGAATGGCTCAACCTCGACCTAACATTCCAAGGCTTCACCTCAGAACTCCAATCTCTCCCCGGCCAATACGGCACCCCACACGGGGCCATCCTACTCGCATACAGCACCGAGAACCCCTTTCAACCCCTCGGCTGTGTCGCAGTTCGTCCACTTAAATCCACCCCGCATGCTGAGAATTCCCCATCCAGTTCTCAAGAGGCGGCGCCATGCTGCGAAATGAAGCGGCTATACGTCACGCCCGAGGCCCGCAGGCTGGGCGTCGGTAAAGCACTGGTTCAGGCTATTGTGCAGCGCGCGAAAGATCTGGGGTATCGAGAGATGAGGCTCGATACGCTGCCTGCGATGCAGGGAGCCATTGGGTTGTATAAGAGGGTTGGGTTTGTGGAGATCCCGGCGTATTATGAGACGCCCCTGCGCGAGACGTTGTTTTTGAGTTTGGATTTAACATCATGAACCGTTTGATATACAAGTAGATTGTTTAGTTGGCGAAATCAAGATGTATTATACTTTTTTTTTTTAAAAGCGCATGGCGACTGACGTGATGAGAAGAATTGAGCTGAGCTCCTACCTGCCTAAACCTCCTCTGGCTAGGCTATCCAGCACATCAAACACCAAAAAAGGCGTGAAACCCATATAATGATACTTGGGTAGCTTTGCATCAGGCCTTTGATTGCTCGAGTAAGATATGAGATAGATAGAACTATACAATTCTTTGCGCAAGGATGGCTTCACCCATTCTGATGCAGCTCAATCATTCCATTTTTCGCAGGACATTCCACCATCATCCTTATTAAGTGCTAATAATTCATGATAAAAGTTTCAATTATCCTTACCATTCAAACCACTTTATGTCAGTTGTTCAAGAAAAGATTGCTGCAAAGCAACGATATCAATATGAAAAAGATGTGTAAGCTAGGTATACACCTACTGAGACAACCGTGTATTACAAAAGGTATATTCTTCACATAAAGTATATAATAGGCACCACCATACCAATGATTTGGTCTTTTTTTTCTCCGAGTCTTCTTCTTAGCTATGAACTCACCGGATATGAAGGGTATGTTCTCTCTCTACCTTTTATATATGGAGTCAAGGCCCATATCATCTAGAATTAAAGACCCCTCTACCAACTTCCAGACTTTATTGAGAATTATCAATAACGAAGACTGTATGTAATACACTGGCTTCACCAGTGCCACTCGGATTGGGTTAATATAGGTCACAATGCTTTACAGATAGAATGGCTGTAGCAAGTGAAGGACACACCCATGTATATGATGGAAATTAGCCACGCTTTTTACAGTCCTTCGATAAATTGTGAGGGTAAATTCGGTTATGTTGCCTTGTTGTTGGCCAAGTTGCCTCTGATCGCTTCGTTTCCATCAAGCCATGCGCTGTAATAGCAAACTAAGCACGAGGACAACCACGACACTGGCAGATAGCACATATGTTCTACAAGGCACCTCTTGATTGCGGCCAAGGGCTTGGAGCCTTGCAGCCACCTCTACCGTGTCAAGATGGTGTACCCCCAAAATCTTCTCTTTAAACTCTAGCACATGCCGGTATAGCCTATATGCCTCGTGTCTCCTGCGTTTCTCGAGGAATTTTGCCATTTCGAATATAGCTTGCAGCAATTATGGGTGGCTGGGCCCCAAAGACGCCTCATATTCTGGTATGGTTGTTTCATAAAGTTCAATGGCTTCACGAGCTTTGCGCCGGTGAGCCAGCAGGTTTACCGTATGGATAACCACGCGTCATGTAGATCTATGCTTAGGCCCTAAACTTTCTTTGAAGCAAGTCAATGCTGCTCTCGCACATATGTTGGCAAGGATCATGGTCATAATTGGCTTCGAGGAGTCGATCCAAATTCGGTCCACAATGGGAGAAGTCAATCATGGCTGGGAACCTTGAGGAACGGATAGGTAGATGCGTCAGTTTGGTAGATGATATAGCTTGGTATGTGTCGGATAAGTGGCACGGGACAGACCACAGGCGTAGAGTGACATGGAAGTAGGCAGATGACTGGAGGGCTCCTACTGGGTAGGATAATCGCTTCAATAGTGCACTGGCAGAGAGAAGTCACAGATATGTCGAGGGTAATTTTTCAATGGCGCTTCGTGAAGCATGAAAGTTAGTGACTCAGGATTACTGTAGTATCTGGCTGGGAAAATGCCTGTTATGATACAGATTTAGGTTTGAAAGAGGTGGATCATAGTCTAACAGCCACATGAGTCGACGTCACCACGTTCAATTTCCAGTCTAGGTTATTCTTGTGACTTCGATCTTATGCATCAAAGCAATCTAGGAGATGGATGGCTGTGATCGGAGATTTCCTTGCTTTATATACATTGTCACTGACGCAATTAAGGGTTTTTCTGAGTTATATAAATCCCGTCGGGCCATGAATTCTTACAAACTTTCCAACATGCAACAGATAAGTACTTTTTTGGCTTCCTCATACCTTGTCAACAATGGCATCAAGTAAAGTGACACCCGAAGGCAGGTATATACCATTCAATCTTTTCAAAGTCATTATCACTGACCATGACCACAGAGGTCCTGGCATGTGAAGAAGCAGCTTTTGAATGGCTAGACAGTTACGACACCAAGGTATTCTATCGTCCCCTGAGACTTCAACCGATCATTCAACAATGCTAAGAATTTCCTTAACACAGGATTGGGACCGGCTTGTTCGAAATTCAGCCCAAGAAGTCAAGGTACATCCCAAGCGATAGCTAGACAGAACCTAATTGAGGCAGAATGCATAGTAACACAGTCACAACAGATCAACTACGTTGGAGTCAACAACGTCAACCAAGAAATGTCTCGATCATCCTTCGTACAGATGATGTCAAGCCCCGGGTTCCTTGGTGACCCTCTCCTTCGCACGCAGCATCTTCTCGGGGCTAGCAAATGGCGAAAGACTAACGAACATCGCATTGAGGGTCATCATCAGATCCGCACCACTCACCAGCGTTTCGCCACTCCGATCGTTGGCGACAATGCACAAGGATTAAAGGCCGCTGTCAAGGCTGATAGTTACGTAGGCGCAACGGTCACGTATGTGCTGGTGGGCGGGGAATGGAAATGGGGCGGTGTCAAAACAGACGTTAGATGGCATGATGGTCCATTTGCGAAAATCTTCAAGGATTTCTAGTGTATTTATAGAGATGTGGGGTTTATATTCGGCTGATCCTGGTTTTATTACCTTTTGAGGGCATATCATGTCCTTGGATATCGCATATTTTCGGCACGAATGCCCTGGTACCTGGTTGAGGAGACGCAAAGGCCTGTAGCTCGGAATTTATGTCCCTGTTCTTTGGTCCCTGTGCATCGCCTTTTGATTATTAGGGCAGACACTGTTCCTCGAACGTCATCATACATGAGTCGCCCATTCACACCTTTAGATCTGCCCCCGTTAGTGAAAGGCGCCTACCAAGTATATGGTGGTTTCTGAGCTATTCTAGGAGTGTAACGCGTACAAGAAGCCTTTGAATGCGTCACCCAATAACCACATCTTATGTTCAAGGAGCGATGGTAAAAAACGTAAGAAAAGAGACGATGAAGCCTTGCCCGACTAAACCCGCCGCCCAGACCTCCCAAGCTAAGAAAACTGACCTTTCATTTTGAGTTATTCCGTGAACCTTCTATTCCAGGACCCGAGAAGAAAGCTGTCACGCTCCTTACCCATGTCACAAACTCTCTGCAAGCCATCCACTCTTCATTTGTGGCTGCATTATTGAACCGCGATCGCCGGTGTCAAAGAGACAATTGGAGTGGAAATATCTTCCGCACGAGTTGATGATCACACGAGGCCGGGTCCATATCATCTAGCTGCATCGTGGTGAAGGATTCCTGGAACAGATGGACCAGTAAGGCACTGTCGATCGATCGCAGGTCTGCTGTTGGTGAGATCTGCCTGCTTGACGTGATACAGATCAATAGATGGGTTTATGACAGCTTCGACCTCTCAGAATCAACGAGTCCCTGTCCAAATCATGTTCAAGCTGTGAGCCCCATAGATGCACCCACAAAGGTGAACCTTGTATCACAAATCGAGGTGAAGCGTAATAATGCGATGTCTGAGTCGTGAAAAGATCGGTTGGGATGGTATTCGAGCGATTGCAATCGACTAGGGACAAATGACCAGCTATTGAGCCTTTCCACATGTGAATTCTCGATTGTTAATTGTTTGGTGATGCAGCATAACAATCTGTGTGAAGTACAGGTACTGCATTCAGCCTCATGCCGACAAATAGTTCTAAATAGTGTGTGGCTTGTGATACCTGGCTACTGTCTGATAGAAAGTCGCCCTATTACACGAATGTGAGATGAAACCTACAACCCTCTCCTTTCCTTTTTCACTCCCATTGCGTCATATCGCAACACAACAGTCACTCGAGCATAGCCGGGGGAGAGCAGAAACCCCCGAGAACAAATGGCCATGGCTCCCAGGTCAGATCTGACCACGCCCTAGGACACGCGCTACATCATATCGCTCTGCCAGAATGGCGAAGTGATCATCCGTTAGCATCGCCCTGGCTCGTGGCAGTTCTCTGCATAATTCGGGCTACTTATACAGCCTCCGAGCTCCGTATGCCTTGTGCCGGGGATGCCGGCATCCTGTATGTTGGAGAATGTGACAGCCCCTTTTAGATCTGAGGGAAGTATCCGTTATGGACTATTCTCCCGGATTGTCCAGGTGCTCTGGGATCACACGTCGAGTGTAGAGTCCATGGGTGTGAGAGGGTAGCGCTGAGCTGCTTTTAAACCCGGGGATACGCAGATATGATCCATGAGATATCCAAGTACAACCGGCAACATGCATACATACATAGTGAAATATGAGGCTAAATTGATGATTGCGAATAGAAACTCAACTTGATGACCATGAATGTTCTTATTGCAATGAGATCGTCGGTGTCTGCGGATTAAAAGAATGATCCCAGGGTCTGCGCAGAGATTGTAGAGTAGGTCCCAGCTTATCGGGCCTAATGATTCTGAATCCAACAAGTTCTATCATGGGGTGTCTACAAGTCTAGTGACATTTGAGCCCATTGTCTCTTCGGCATATATCAGTCAGTCTTTCGGTTTCTGCCTCCTGGGAATTCACATTCCTATCTTCGTCTCAACGATATACGATCCTGAATGACGGGACGGCACTTCCATTGTGACAGAAAGGCGAAAGAACCAGTCTGAATGTTTCCCTCCAATTTCTTGTATCCGACATCACATTCCTCGATTACTCGATTGCTTTCCTATATTCGTCGACTTGATAACAGGTGAAAGGAGCCTCTATATTAAGCTCTATTCTCTTGGACTCCAGGCCAATGTTGTTCCGACAGCATCAAACCTGCTCACTTGGGACCACACGCAGGGAGTCCGTGTCGCAGACATATGACGGACATGCTTGAAGTAGGCTGCTCATTAGAGACCATTCAATCTTCAGAACATACTACTGTACCGATGGATATGTTGAGATAGACACCCCGGACTCTTACTCTAACAGGTAGCATGGAGAATTCAAATTTTCCATGAGATTCAACAACTACGACCCAACAGAAGCAGCAAGGCTAGCAGAAAACCCTGATCCTCAACACCGACACCGAAGAAGCTATCCAGAAGAGAAAGAAAATCAAGAATGCAGACCAAAATCGATCCGTACTACGGAGTAGCTGGTCCACCCTACCCATCATCTCAAATTCCGATGAAGAAAAAGAAACCGACGCATCACAATTTCCTCCCCCACGCCAATTGAAAGCAGTAAGAATCAAGAAAAGCCAAAAAGTAATCACTAATATCTCCTAACTCAGACTGTTGAGCTTGATATATTGATTTTTGGCACCCATCGCAATTAATGCGTCGTTCCAAAAGAAAGTGTCATCATCGTAAGGAGAGCGATTTGTTCGGCTATCTAGCCAGCTTCAAGAGAAGACAGAAAGAAGCAATCTGCACATAACCAGATTGATACTGACCGAGTATCTCGGTGCGATATCTACAAGATCCTGTTCAAGTCAGAGGGTCAATACCCATCATTTTGGTTGATGTCGGAGTGAAGCCTCGTGCAAATTTTGCTGTGGGCGCGAATTTAAATGGGCTGTATTATGTAATGATTTATAGCCCTAAACGGCTTCCAGAAACGGTTAGTTCATAATTTCGATTATTAATCACATCATCCTCAGGCCGTCGCAAAAACAACAAAACAAAGAATACGTAGAGGATGAGAGATCATATGGGACACCTACGCCGGACCCGTAGACATTGAATGCGTCATCGACCCTAATCTTCGAGATCAGGATCCAAAAAGGGAACCAGGAAGAACAACAGCTACGTAAACAACCCACCCGATACTCCGTACTGAAGTGAGCAATCCAAGGTGACCAGGTAGCAGCAACTGAAGTAGGAAGGAAAACCGGGAATGACAATCATAATCAAAAACGGGCGACAAGATTCGAAAGATCGAAAGAGAATGGCTGGGGAATCGATTCCTGAACATCAAGCCACATCGCAATAACCGCTCGTGAGCCATCAAGTACCCAAGAAAAGACTCCCTGCAGGGTATTGGTCACGTTGGGGCCGACAGCCACATCACCGAGGGTTCATTCATTTGACAGAACCATGGACAATACTCCGTACTCCGTACTCCATAGTAGTAAGGTCTTTCTCGGTTTCGTCCGGTTGATGAAGAACGCCAAATGAGGACTGATGCCAGCGATGCGTTGTCTCCTCGGATGGGCGGTGCGTGCATATGATATCACACAGGAAAGCAATCAACTGACAAACTAGCTCACTCAGCCGGTTCTGCTGTTTGGCACCCTAGAATTCGATAGTGTCTGTGATGAAGAAATGGTTCGTCCCTATCAACCTGCTTTCCTGGAAGAGCCGGGCGGACTAGTGGGCTGGTGGGTTCGTACTCTTCTGGTTCGGAGTACTTCCTCCATAGATACTTGGATATTTGGCTCTCCTATCCGGTAGGGAGCGATTAAGTGCCTCTCAGGCTGCAGGGTAAGAATGGGGCTATTGGGAAGGCCAACGATGGGAGAGAAAAACCTGGCACAGTACCTACTCTATACCGTGTACACAGGGCGACCACATTCAGTCGGTGAACGCATACCCGTGTGCTCTATTTTGCTTCTGTGGCCTCGACCTATGGTCTGGCATGAGTCAAGTCACTTGACATATCTGATTGGCAGGTATTGTGGTGGGAGGAAAAACCCAGTGTCTGGTTTTGTTTCTTGTCAGTCAGTCTGTCATCCATCGGCTCGACGGACGAACCGTCAACCGAAAGCCAATCCAGCAGATAAGCCGACAAGATCCGGCACCGACTTTAGCTCAGAGTTTGTTGAGACCCGGAACTCGGAAGAACACCTCGATCAGCCCCCAACCTCACGATGTCGCATCGCCCGGTAGTAGAAGACATGCACTGCGACTCTGTACGTTTCCACCTCCAACCACCTCTCTATGCGAGCGAACCACCGACCAAACACGTCTGTGCATGCGTGCGTGCGTGCGTGGCTGAAAGAACACTGGGGCCGGCACAGCCTGCGCCCGATCCAAGACAGGCTCGATGCATGCCATCGCGCCCCAGACAGGACACGACGGGACGAGGGAGATTGCAGGGCAGTCAGTAGCATCTCCCCAGGTAGCACTCCGTAGTCGGTGAGCACCCGCAGGATCGTCCGGTCCGGTAAAGATGTGCGTCTTGTTCCATCCCAGCATTCTGGAAAGACGCGCCCAACCCACTCACCCACATACACACACGGAGGTAGTTGGTCGTAGGCCTCGCACCAAAAGACTATCTTACGTATGCGGCGGCGACAGCCGTAGCCGCAAGACGAGCAGCAAGAGACGCACATGCACCTGGGCGATCATCATTCATCGAGTGCGATGGGTCAGGTAGGTAGGTAAGAGTCTCTTGCCGATGGAGGATGTTAACGGTGGCTACAAGTACCTATCTACTTTAAATAGTGCCTAGGGCCTATTTCCCATGTACCGAGGACGTGGGAGATAGGTAAATACGCATCTCA
This sequence comes from Aspergillus olivimuriae, assembly GCA_003719415.1. Lineage (NCBI taxonomy): Eukaryota > Fungi > Ascomycota > Eurotiomycetes > Eurotiales > Aspergillaceae > Aspergillus > Aspergillus olivimuriae. The sequence continues at coordinate 18,735 of RHLO01000742.1, forward strand.
CCCGCAGGATAGGGCAACAGACAAAATACCAAATCAAGACCATCGACGACCTCTGGAATGGGCGCGACTACCTACCAGCGCCCAAGTAGGAAGGCTGTGGGAGACCGTTCCGAGGAATGTGCATCTGCGCTTCACTACATGGGGAATGCTTTCGGTGGTTGGTCAGAGTCGGTGGCAGAAGTCTATCAGACGTCAACCTACATCGATGGAATGTGCATCCATCGATCGGGGCATCCAATCCCGCGCAGTCCCAGAGCATCCCAAATGCCGGCAGGACGACACATCAAGGTAGGTAGGTAGGTAGGTTGGGAGATAGTCGGCCAAGCATGCGGAATTCGGCAAATGCCAGCCACATCAGTGGAAAGGGACCGGGAGATGGCAAGATGCACATCCACCTTCGCCGAGAGAAACTACCTCCTAAATGATGAATCCACGATGATCGCCACGCACCTCCATATCAAGCATGCGGTCGCACAAACATGCCACACTGATCGACTACCCCGTGCTCACATGTACTATGGACTAGCCATCATAGGTCGTACATGGACATACTTAGGCACGAAATGAGATGGTGAAGGGATCGTCTTGTGCCACCCGGGAAAATACTACCTGGGCAGATGGCGGTCTCTGATTGACTGTCTGAAGAAGTTGGTCGTGCGTTCGCACTGCACTGCAGGCCGATTGGTTCATGCCAGGTCGTACGAAGCGTGTGTCTATCGACGGAGAACGGAGGAGAGTTCGCATATTATCAATGATTGCCCATGTTCTTAGTTGCTGCATGCGTGTCATAGTCAAAACATAACGACCTACCTACGTAATTAGGTACCTGAGGACTGATTTATTCATACCCCTGTCTATAATCACAATAAGAATAAGTCGAGGAAACTTAGCGTCATCTACCCCCAACAGGACATAACCGGTTAAAGCTACCTACGTTCGTACCTGAGAAAAAAAGAGGGAAAGACGGTACACGGAACACAAAAATAAGATACCATACATACTATCCATACTATCATCTGTCAAGCTCAGTCGCAAACCCGGTTTCTGGAATGCTCAGTAGAAAGCCACCACACCCGCGCACAGAGCCCCAACCACAAGCACCAACACCAAACGCACCAAATCGTCAAACAACCGCCCAACAAAGCTAGGTACCACCTACTTCATTCCCAGGTACCTATGTACCCAGGAAGCAACCTTACCAAACTAAGTAGTACACAGGAAAATACAACAAAAACAAGCACCTTACCAACCCAGGCAAGTCCACCACCAGATTAGGTACTCCACAAATACCCACCACCCAAGCCCAGGCCCAACTAACCACACTCCAGAGTACCTACCTACTATAGTAGGTACACAGTAATGCCATCGACCTCCCCAAGCGCACATACCTCCCGATCGGACACTTTGTCCGTACCAGAACCCCCCACAAAGCCCAACCCCTCTGATTGGCAGCCCAGCGTCAGCAACTTTCCCAACTAGGTTTACCGCCGTCTGGGGAGGATAAAAAGTGGATGCGATGATGCGATGGGGTTCACGGCGTTCGATCGCCCAATAGGGTGGACTGCCGTAAACAATATGGAATGAAAGTGGAGCCTCAGAGTGGAGCCGGATCGGCAGACTCGACCAGGGTATCGAATCCCGCTCGGGCTGAGGATGTCCTCAGTCACCGAACCTAACCTACCTAGGTACCTAGTACTTACCTAGCGACCTAACTCTAAGGGTGGGACGGAGGATGGGGCCTGGCTACACCTAGGGCTGAGGTCTCTACCTCCCTCATAGGTCTAGGATCTTCTTCAATGATGCGCGTTCCTGACGACCAACCCACCGAGTGGTGGATGTATGGGTCGTCGAGATCTCCCGGATGAAAGTCAGACCCGCAAAGAATGTCACCTCTCTCAGATGACCGCCACGATCTGGTGTGGTCTGCATTGCTGACTCACAGCCAGAGGCGGGCGTGGAAGAGAGAGGCAGAACCGGAGGGAACGCCGCCAACCGACGGGGGAGCAAAATTCTACGAGAAGATCATGCTCGAGCGCATGGCCGAAGACTGGCACGCTGCGCTTGGTCCTCCTCCCATCCAAAGCCCTGACCCACCGGACATGTCAGAAAACCGCGCCACTCAACGGGATTTAGAACTGACAAAGAACGAACTCCATATTGCTTTTTCCGGGGGGTGTGATTTTGGATCGTTTGAGTTTTGTGATTTTCAATTCCATTGTATTTTTTTTTCTTGTATCGAGAAACAAAGGAAATAATAAAACGGGAAAGAAAATGAAAAAAAGAACACATGGAATCTAACTAGTATTATCTCCTTATAGTGTGTGGCATCCGGCGGATCAATCGGATCAATAAGTCACCTCATTCAAGTCTTCCATCGTACAATAATATCGCCATTGCAGTTGCGCTTTTGGGTTTTTTTTTCTTTTTCCGGTCTTTTTTTTGGTTTGTGGGTTGTGTTCGGACTGCACTCCTTCTGATCCATGCTGTAAGATTTTAGCAAAACAAGGGCAAAATTCCTCACCATGATGACAAAGGAAAGACAAGACACAAGGAAACAACACAAGGAAAAGTCATCACAAGAAAAAGAAAAAATGAAAAAGTAAATATGCGATATGCATTCAACAAAACGATCCGGCCGATATAGAGAACTCGTAGAGAAAAAACAGCAAAATGTTTTACACAGAACGCCGCGAAGCGCCGACCGGGTCGACGGGACCCTGGATCTCTGCTCATCTAAAGACAGAAAGAAAGATGGCGGACCAATGCGCCACGGGTATCATAATCTGATCCACTCAGACATCGCGGGGCGGATTCATCCTTCAGTCATCCCACGTATCCACGCTGAGCTCGCGCGCTTCGGGCATGGGATCTTCCAGCTTGGACCCGTAGATCGGTCGGCCGTCGGGCGTGAGCTGGCCCCGGAAATCGGGGTCCCAGTCCGGGCTGGTCTCATCCAGGGTCGCCACATAGCGATTGCGACCCCCCCGCTTGCTGTGGGTCTTGGTGTAGTGAGCGTTGAGGTTATCACTGCGGGAGAAGGCGCGATGGCACCCGGGGACCCAGCAGACATGCGGCTTCTCTTTGGAATGGCTCTTCATGTGCCGCTTGAGGTGCTCCTGACGCTTGAAGCGGCCCTTGCAGCCGGGCTCCTTGCACTTGAACTGCACCTGCTTGATGATCGAGGGCAAGTTCTCCAACGTCAGGTTCTGTCGCGACGAATGCTTGCGGGGCATCTTGCGCGACGCTTGGCGGTGGGTGCGTTGCAGGCCGTCGCGATAGACGGGGGACTGCTGGTAGTCATCCATATACTCTCCCCCCGAGATCCGGCTCATGGGCGTGTCGGTCCCTGAAGTCCCGAGGGAGCACGATCGCACCGGTGTGGTGGGCGTGTGCGTCTTGAAGGTGTTCATGGAGGTGGGGAAGTCGGAGTAAGAGGGCGGCGGGGTGACAGGCCCGCCGACTTGCGACGGCGCAATGGTCTGGGGCGCAATCGAGTCGGCTGGAGGACCCATCCACGGCATGATGTTACTCATGGACATGGACGTGGGCACCCGTTCGGTCTGGTGGAAGATCGATCGAGACAGACACGGGTTGGTGGCCGAGTCAGGGAGATACGGCGCGGGATTGTGACGGTATCCTCCCCTAGGCACCGTCGGGTAATGGTGCATGGCCGGGGGGTAAGGCAGGGCATGCGGGTTCTGGTCGTAGCTCTTGGGCTGCTCGGGAGGGATCCAGAACTGCTCGACATTCTCGTCGTAGCCCGGAAGGAAATCCGTCATGGGCATGCGCTCCTGGGAGTCCATATGGCCGTAGGACATGCTCATACTTTCGTTGGACGGCATGCTGGCCAGGCGGAAGGGGGTCCGCATGGACGTGGCGCCGGTGGTGCGGTCGTATCCATGGCCATGGTGCGCATACGCAGCTCCCTCTGGCCAGGTGGGAGAGGGCACGGAGCCCTGGCTGTAGAGGCTCGTGGGAGTCGGGGTGGGGGACTCCAATGGCGAGAAGCTGGAGCCCATGGAGGGACACTCGTTGGAGCCGAGGGAGGAACAGTCGACTTCGACGGTCAGACGATCCGCCATGTTCCCCTGCGGTCTCATCTCGGTGATGTTCTTGGTGGGATGGTCCTTGAGGGTGGGGGAGGGAAGCTTTGCGCCTGTGGGTGCTCTGGTTTAGTGTCTGGGTCTCTGTCAAGACGAAGGAATGGAGTGGCGGCGGTGATGGATGGACGCTCCGCAATGGACACCGTTGAAGGAATGGATGACAGTCTCGCCAGGGATGCTCTGTCGTCGAGCAATGGGGCCAGGAAGGAGAGAATGGGAATCAATGAAAGTGGATGTGATGTGGTACTCGGCGGTGCGGGAAGAACAATGAGCGAAGGTATGGAAGACCACCCACGAACGAACGGAGGGCGGGGAGAGGAACGAGGGACTAGTAGCAGGAATGAAGGACGGACGGCGACATGAGGGAGCGCACAGAGGGGGGGCAGAAGAAAGAGAGAAAGACGGATGGAATGGGGGGGCGATGGCGGCGGAGCGACGGGGTGAAATAAACAAATGGGCCGGACGAGCACGGGGAGCTGGGCAGTGGAGCGGGCGATCACACTTACCAGTCGAGGCCATGACGATTCCCAACGGGGACGACAGGGCGAGTCAGAGACAGTGACGGACCAGGGCAGAGCGCGACGCGTGCCTGGAGGGGTCCAAGCCCGGTGAGGAATGTCGACGATGGAGTGGCTCGCGAGACGGGCGACCAATTCCAGGACGAGCTGGGCAGAGCGGCGGGCCGACAGGGGAGCGCAGGGTGTCGCAGGCGGCGCGAATGTCTCTGGATAAAAGACACGGGACGAGGGGCTGGAAGACAGAGGCGACGAGGACGAGGAGGGGGGGGAAATCGGTCTCAGATGTAGTGTCGAGGGATGAAGGTATAGGACCGGCCGGGCGAGTCGGGGCCAGCAAGGGGAGTGATAATGGGATCTCCCGTGCAGTGCAGCAGCCGTGTCTCAGATGCGAAGCCGACTGGATCGTGCGCGGGTGACTGGGTGGTCGGGATGGATGGAGGGGGCTGTCGGGGCGAGGGATGGACAGGAGAGGGAGTGGCCGTGAAAACCACCAGAGCGAGCGGACGGAGGGGAGGTATTATAGGAGTGCCTGTTTGGGGCGATGTGCTGCACTGAGAGGCCCGCAACGTGAGGATCGTCTTGGGGGGAAAAGAATAATCGTCAGCGCCGGCCATTGTCCCAATCGAGAATAAAAATAGCCTGCGTCCGAACGAAAGAAAAGAAAATAAAATAAATAAAAAAAAGAAAAAGACAAAGAAACGGGCAACCAGCCCGACCATCGTCCCGGTCCGATGTCGTACGGACTCCATACTCGTCGCCCTCGTCCAGTCGGGAGTCGAAACTTCCAGGAAAGAATGAATGAGCTTGTTTCCTCGAACCCCCCTCACGTCCTCGTCCCCGGTGGGGGGGGAACGAAGCGTTCCTGGTTCCCGGCCTCTTCCCTCTGCACCGAGAGACCACCGTCTGGCACGCCGCTCGCGAGTCGCATCCATCGTGAAGGATGGCGGTGATTATCGGCGACAGTGGATGCGGGTGGATCGCCGTGAGAAATGACTGGCTCCCGCCCCAGCCAACCTTAAGCGGAGTCGCATCCTCCCCATTCGACGAGGGCCCTGAAGCCCGATCCAGTGGCCATCGCCCGTCTGGAACTACACTCGGTCTCTGTACTCTGGAGTACCCTCCCCAGGATGGAGGAGGAAACATACGACCGATCAAAAAAGAAAAAAAAAAAATTCATTCATCATGGAAATCATGAAATTCATGAAATTCATGAACAGGAAAATTCGAGTGGATCCATACCGCGATCCCCCAGAGGGAAATGGACTGGGAGGAAAATCACCCGGCAAATCATTCAAAGCAAACAATTCAATAAATAAATAAAATCATCGGGAATCGCCCAAAGTCAAAGGAAAAAGGAAAAAGAAGAAAAAAGAAAAAAGAAAAAGAAAAAGAAAAAACGGAAAACGAAAAAAAGAAAAACCCAATTCGATGGAATGCTCCAACGTCACTTTCCCCCAGCCCAGTGGTGCAGGTACCTGGCACTAACCCTTCTAGGGGTAAACAATAGTACCGATTCGTCCCGTCCAGAGGTACCTGTCGGGTCCTCTCCGCGTCGACCACCGAGGAACGGGACGGAGAAGGAACCACTGGCTCACGGAGTGTTCGTACCTCGTAGGATCTGGGTCTTGCAACCCGAGAGAGCAAGAAAGAACAGAAAAAAAAAAAAAAAAATCTCAATCGCAACGTCCATGGGGCCAATTCTCTTCGTCATCCAGATGCTCGGGATCTTTTCCCCGGCATCTTCGCACTGGTCTGGGTGGGCGCCTATCGAAGGTAAAACACCATCCCCCATTCATCTGATCAGCTATCGCCACCAACCAGGGAAGTCATCCACCGTGACGACTCGACCGTCCGACCATGTCTCTGGACCCTGCGGGCACGAACCCCCCGCTATGAGGTATGATGATTACTACCACATTCATGCCGCACACCCAAGGCGTCCCCCAACCCCAGAGCCAGACCGAACGGCGACGAAAATCCTCCCCCCGTCAGCGCCAGCACATCCAAGTATGTCCCAGTCGATCAGTCGGCGGATGCGCGCCGCCCATCCCACCCGTGGACGTAACGTCGTTTCAAACGAGGCCC
>RHLO01000743.1:0-20275 GCA_003719415.1 Aspergillus olivimuriae
TTGAAAATGGAAGGCGGACGTGATAAAGAACGCGCCAGCGAAAGCCTGTGGGAGACAATAATGCGGTAGGCTGAATATAATACTAAGATTTAACTTGCTGAGTACATACGACCACAGGGTGTGGAAAACAGGGCTTCCCGTCCGCTCAGCCGTACTTAAGCCACACGCCGGCAGGTTAGTAGTTGGGTGGGTGACCACCAGCGAATCCCTGCTGTTGTATGTTTTTCGTTCTACCCCTTTTTTTGCTCACTTTTAAGAGAAGCTAGGTTCAGAAGTTCTCTCTTGTATACTAAACCTTAGCGCAGTTTATCATAAGCAGAAAGAGGGCGCCTGCAAGTACCCCTTTAGTAGGCGGTGAGAGGGAAGACGTACCGCAAGAGTGGACGAATCAGAGGGGCGGATATCTGATAACAGGCAGGGAGGAGAGCCAATCAGCATGCCGCGGGAAGGACTCTGCCGATTTGTGCTTCATTGTACTCCGTAAGTACCTAGAATTAAGCTGTTGGGCCGTCTTGGTGCACCCACTTTGAATCAGAGTTGATATTCTTGGCACGGCGTCAGCAAGTGATCTTCGTCATGCCGTTTTTGAAGATGTTCGAATACCTCGCGGATCAAATGCAATTCTCCTGTACGTAGAGCCCTCATATCATTGTAAAAGTTATTGGAGAGATGCGCAGCTCGGCTGCATTTAGGATCAGGGGTTCCGCACCAAGCGTGTCGGGGAAAAAGTGTGAATATATTACAAATGCTGGGGCGGAAGTCTCCGGGCCAAATGCTCCATAAGTCACAACTTTCTTGTCCAACTCTACCAGTATCATTACCACTTGGCATTTGTCTGCTCTGACTATCCTACTTAGCATTTGTCTCAAATCATTCCCTCATCCTTACCTTCAAAATCGGCCCATCATGGAAGAAGCCCTCGTCTTTCGCCAGAACACCGGAGTGGACATCAAGCTTCACTCGGTGCCTATCCCAAAGCCCAAGCCGGATGAAATTCTCATCAAGGTCGTGGTGACCGGCACGAACCCCAAAGACTGGAAATTCCCTGAATGGTTCGATCCTTTCAATGGAACCAACTCAGGTGATGATATCGCTGGGTACGTGCACGCAGTAGGCGACGATGTGTATGAGTTCCAAGTCGGCGATCGAGTGGCTGCATTTCACGACTACATGACCCCTCACGGGAGCTTTGCGGAATATGCAATCGGCAAAGTGCATGCCACATTTCACTTGCCCCTCCACATCTCTTTCGAGGAAGCTGCGACTATTCCCCTTGCTGCAGCGACCGCTTCCATTGCCTTGTTTGTTCGCCTGGGGCTCCCCGAGCCGTGGCTGGCAGGCAAGGCCTGGGCTGGTAAGCCTAGTGGAGGGGTGCTTGTCTACGGTGCTGCGAGTGCCGTTGGATCGTATGCGATCAAGCTGCTGCAAAAGGCGGATATTCACCCGATTATTGGCATTGCTGGAAGAGGGATGGATTATGTGAAGAGCCTTCTAAGCGAGGAGAAGGGCGATGTGGTCATTGACTATCGCGAGGGTGAATCTGCTGTTGTGCGCGCCATCCAAAATGCCGTTCCTGAGGGCGACAAGCTTCAATATGCGGTGGATGCTGTTAGTGAGGACGCCAGCTTCAAAGTAATTGACAAAGTGCTGGACTCGACTACCGGGGCAGTGTCAATTGTTACGCCGGAGCGTCCGGCGCAACTGGCCAGCGGTCTCCGCGTGGAGTTCTCCAACGTTGGAAGCTGCCATGTTGACGACAAGGAGTTTTCCTATGTGTGGTCTCGCCTGGTGAGCCGAGGGCTTAGCGAGGGTTGGTTTAAGCCGCATCCCCATGAGGTGATCCCAGGGGGTCTGGGCGGTGTTCAAACTGCTTTGGATAATTTGAAAGCCGGGAAAGCCAGTGCTGTGAAATATGTAGTGAGAGTGATGCAGGAGTGAGGTGGGCCGTTCCGCCAAGGTCGTTTTGTACTTTAGGCGATGTCATTACCATTCGCTACTGTCAAGGTTACGGATAGATGAATGATAGCCGACTAGTGATCTTATCATGGCGTATAGCAAGATTCATTTCTCTGGGTATCGGGCCCCTTTACTGAGTCCTGATCGCAACTGCATAAGAGCATTGCCGGGATAAAGTGGGAATCGCTGAGAACCAAGCTGTCTACCAAGACCGTATAGTAGAAAGTCGAGAGTGAACTTGAGGAGTAACTATAGAAGTTCAAGCTTATCAGTTGAATAGGGTCAGTGAGTATCATATTGGAGTAGACCTTTCTGTAGAAGTGAAGCGATTCCACGAAAGTTGAGACAGCTGAAAGATGCTCACCTCGATCAGGTATCTAAATTCACCAAGGATGATTGTTATTCAATCTGACTCTTTTATAGCTGAGCTAGTGACTCGCGCATTCAAACGAGAGTGCCATGCGATACCTAGCTAAGAAAGTGTTGTATGTGGGACATCAAATGGCGCGCTGTCTCACTGCGACTAAGATGGTTCTTATTTTTTTTTCAGACAGACATCGGAATTAAATATTTTGTTCTCCGTTCAACTGTGTAGTGGTCCTATGTCTGGTGCGCCTTGTAGGCAGGTCGATGGAGGTTCCTCCCACATACCGTCAAATTGTATGGAGGTCTTTTTTTAGCCCAATAGAATGGCACAGTCCAACTCTGTCGGTACCTCGTCCTTACTAGCGATACGAGGGTACCCATTTACTATTGAGATGATCCTGCGGTATTTAACAACAAAAGCCACGACCGGAACTGACGGTGCCGATATTTCAGCCACTCTGGTGCCCGCATCACCAGGCATTTACCTTGGGAGCGACACTGCTTCTGCGTGGAGGATCCAGCGGGGGAAAGCTTGACCTGATGAAAGCCAATGGCCACAGACAGCCTGGAATAAGGTTCTTTCAGGTGCACCAGCCGTGTCCTTGGCCCTCCACCTTTCAGCTCCCCAGCTGTATCATTCGGGCAAAAGGACGCACCAAACCTTGTGATCCTGTGCAGAGGAAGATCCTCCTGCACCGTGACGACGAGACGTGGGGGGTTCGCGCCTCCAGTGGGATTGTCGCTGATTCCGACTGGACTGATTCTTTCTCATGTGATAAAATCCATGGCTGTTGGTGACTATTAACCCTTTCCAGCGATGGTCGGACGACCTGTGATGTGTCCTCCAGGCCTGCCACATTTCTTTTTCGGTACTCCGTACGCCGGATGGATATCCGGCTTGACCTTTGACGCGGGTTGTCAGCTCTTTGATGCGCTGTTTTTCAGTGGTTCTCTCGCTGGACTCTCCCGGGGTCTTATAAAGCCTATGCTGGCCCCTCGCTCAACATCCATACGGTGAACAATCATCACATCCCAATCAAACGGGATTCACCAACGCCCTCCCCCGCTTTTCCGGGACCTTCAAATTCCTTGTGGCTTTGCATCCCATCTCCTTTACTGGAGTGGCGTTTCTGAATCACAATCTTTGCCTTCACGCCCTGACGAGGCAAACATGCCCGGCTTCTGGAAAGGTCCAGCCTGGATCAAAGCAAAACTCCCCCACGACGACGACCAGCGCCCGCTACTTTTACCATCACTATCCACGCCATATGGTCTCGCCAGCTTGAAAGGCACCGAGGTTGAATCCCACTCGTCCCAGGAGCGCTACGTGGGGTTCGGGATTGGCGGCGCCGGGAACATACGCAAGTTGGACTCGCCTTCCATTTGTTGATGACTCTCTCGCTTGGAGAATCTCTGACTCGGGATAGGGTTATGGTCCGGGAATCGCGATAGAATTCTGGTCCCCGCTCGATAGGAATGAGGCGAGAAACGCGCCATTCCTCATCCCGGGATACGGGGAATGGGACGGGACATGGTGAAGATGGCAATACAACAATAATGAATGTAACGGGAAAGCATGGAAAAAAACACAGCGATTCTTTGGATGGCGAAATGAGTTCATCGCGAACGTGTCACAACAGACTGTTATCTGCGGACACGAGAAACCCCTTGTTGGTCGGCTGGTGCATCCGCCTGCTCTGGTATGCAGCAGACTTATTCTCGAGTCTCGATCGCTGCGACGGAGCAGATTGACAGCCAAAGTCCGCGGATCGCTCGAGTGATGCGGCAACAATAGCATATTTGGCTAATATTAGGTGCAATTACTAAGTATATTCTCTTGAGAACATTTGTGCATGGTTTTCTCCAGGATCGATGGCTGCCATTCAAGGGGCTACATGACGAGCCAGGCCCCCTATGCCCCTGCAATGGGTTTGCATGATGAGGAGTTGCTTTCCAGCCCGAGAAGCTCACAGCTCTCACGGGTAGGTGAAGATAGGAAGAGTGACAGTTTGAAAATTCTCTTTCATCGATTGTCGCGACGGGTCTGGCCCTGACTCCGTTGACCATGCCGACCAGGAGCTCAAGTATGCATGTGCAACCGCAGTCGAACATAGACATAAATATGCTAGGCACGACAAATTCCCATCTGAGACGCTCCCTCCCCTTGCGCCCTTCCTTTCTGGCCCGGCTCTGCAAACCCCAGAGCTGATCTCTTAACGGTCGTCTTTGCCCATTGCACTGAGGGATCCCATCAAGACACCACACATACCAGGAGTGCGATTCATATGTTTCGCAGGGGGGGATAGACCGTTCCATTCCTTTTCATTCCTTTGTATAGATCTTTAACACTCCCTTTTCTGGCCCTCTTGCATGTGGCTATGGCGTTCTCTCGTTCGGCATATGGCATATTACTTTTCAGTTTCTGGTCTCCTCATGTGTGGGCGGATTTTCCAGTTGATTCTCTTCTCGACCTAGCATTTGCTCCGCTTGACTATACTCCTCACCCATCGTGTGTATTCTCTCCATGATCGCGTGACCGTGTGCTGACCAGATAGGGGGATTCCGTTTCCATTAGAGGACCTGGACATCGAACCGTGGGATCATGTCGACAGTCCCCCAGTTGTTCACCAGCCGATTGTCCAACAGTCACTCTGCAAATCTGACAGCAGCTTCTCCGGATACTGGTACGAGGAGATCGAGCACAATGGCCAAAGTTCCTTTCTCGATGAGCAATACAAGGAAAATTACTCGGTGTTCCGAAACGTCGTGACGGATTTTAATGCCGACAATACAGGAAAAGTGGACGCTGCACCAGCGATTCAGAATGCAATGAATGGTACGAGGAAATTGAACTGTCGCCACGAGTCGCAGTGAAGTGCAACTTGACTGATACATAAAGCACAGCCGGTGTTACGGGAGGGCCTAGTCGCAGCGACCATAAGATGGGCACGACGGGACAGCCCGCGATCATATACCTGCCTGCTGGGACCTATTTGATGAAATCGTCCGTGCAGATGTATGTTGGCACGGTCATTGTCGGTGACCCGCTCAATCCCCCTGTGCTGAAGGCGGCGTCGGACACCGTGGGGGAATATATCCTCTATGGGAAGGATCCCAACTTTGGGGGCACGGTGAACTTTTATATCGGAGTCAAGAATATTGTGTTGGATTCGACGGCCGTGGACCCAAACACAGCCCTTACACTCCTGGACTGGACCGTCAGTCAAGCAACACAGTTGACGAATGTCCAATTCAACATGCCGAGCAACTCTCAACATATTGGAATGACCACGAAATTTGACTATAACAGCAACATCATCGTTGTATGGTTTTGGCTCCTCCTGAAACTGGTCTGCATAAGACGATACTAATAATAATGCCTAGAGTGATCTCACATTCAGCGGCGGTGATATCGGAATGAAGTTGAGTGGCCAACAGTGGGTTTTCCGAGGACTGAAATTCAGAGGCACCACCACCGGCGTGGTCGCTGGAGGCACGAACATTGTATTCGTTGGCTGTCAGTTTGATGGCGGCCATGTCGGTATTGACGCCAGTTCCACGTCTGGGTCTTTGACCGTGATCGACACCAGTGCCAACAACCTGCGAGACGCTCTAATCACCTCACACGCCTCGGACGGTGCCGGCAATGCTATCATCTTGGAAAATATCGAAACTTTTGGCACTACAGTTACCCTCGGGGGACAAGCGGTACTCTTCGGACCTGTCCAACAAACCTGGGTGCACGGAACTTTGGTATGATGCTGCCCGAAAGCCAAAGCCCGGTGAACTAACAAACCATACTTCAGTACTCGAATACGAGTCATGGAATGGCGCAAGGTACAACCGTCCAGACCCGTCGCTCATCGCCGTTACTTTCTGGCAAGAAATACTTTACCATGCCAGCGCCAACGTACCGCGCGTACGGTGTTGGCCAGGTCCTCAACATCAAGACTGTGTCTGATCGCCCGGTCAAAGGAGATGGTCAAACAGACGACACGAAAAACATCAATGCTATCCTGTCGCAACAGGGCAACTGCAAGGTGATTTACTTTCCTGCTGGCACATACATCGTCACCGACACTATCTTTGTACCGACCGGCACCCGCATCATTGGCGATGCATTCGCGTCTATCATCAGTGCCGTCGGCGACAACTTCAAGAACCCATCGAATGTCAGACCTATGGTGCGCGTTGGTTACCCTGGGGATCAGGGAATCGCTCACATCAGCGACATGCTGTTCACGGTTGCAGACATTCTCCCGGGCTGCTTAATGGTAAGCTTTTGCTGCTCTCCAACATGCAAGAGTGAACTCGACACTGACAATCTCGTACGACAGGTCGAGGTCAACATTGCAGGACACGAGCCTGGTGACGTCGGGTTCTGGAATAGTCATTTCCGCGTCGGCGGTGCTGTGGGAAGCAAGGTACAGACGCAATGTGCTGGGTCGCCTGCGGACTGCAAAGCCGCCTGGGGTCTGCTCCACCTGACAAGCACATCGTCCGCATATGTCGAGAACATGTGGGGATGGACAGCCGATCACGATCTGGATGGCAATCACAAGCAAGTGATTTCCACCGGTCGCGGCCTTCTCGTCGAAGCTACCAAGGGGACCTGGTTAGTCGGCACGGGCTTCGAACATCACACGTTGTATCAGTATAACTTCTACACCGCGCAGAACGTCTTCACAGCGCAGCAGCAAAGCGAAACGCCCTACTGGCAGGGACCGGGGAACGTTCTCGCACCGGCCCCCTGGAGCGCCAGCCTTGTCGCTAGCGACCCAGATTTCACACAATGCGCTCCGAATGATGCGACTTGTCGCATGGCGTTGTTCGAACACATCGACCAGTCCTCCGATTTGTTCCTGTATGGCGGGTGCAACTGGGCTTTCTTTAACAACAATGGGGAGTGCAATGGGAAGTGTCAGAAGAATGCGATTCAGGTGTTGGGCTCTTCCTCGCTGTACTTGTACGGCACAAACACGAAGAGTGCGGATAATATCATCATTGAAGGGAACAATGCGGTGGTGCGGGAGCAGGGGAATGAAGGCGGGTGGGGAGGCGTGGTTGCTGGCTTCCTGTATAATTCTTGAAAGGATGCATATGTTCCGAAGAAAGAATAGGGGAGGTAAGGGCACATAGTTTCAGTTCTACCCTGACGGGCTTTTTCCTTCTGTCGATATACTTGACGTATACCCTTCACATAACTCGGGTTGAAGTGGCTATTCCGGGCTGGGTTGCATGATAGATGATCCTTAATAGTGACGATTGATCGCATGACCAAGATTTTCTTTTTCTACACAGTGACATCAGAGGGAATGACGGAGAGAAGTACAGGGCAGGCAGCCGACACCTGTTCTATCGAGATATAGGAGGTATAGTTGGTGGTGAACTGCTGGCACGGGCCGTGTCTCCTCACCGAGTCATCGCGCAGCGTCAATCCCGCCTTGCCAACTCACACTCGCCAAGTTAAACCCAAAAACCATGCAGGACGCACCCAACCACAGGCGCTCGCCAAATCGTCTGTCTCCAATCACATCCGGCCATGTTGGAAATCAGCTTCAACAGCTCGATCGGGTCCGATCGGGCCTCCAGCGGTGGCTGGGCCGACCCGGTGGCTGGGATGCTTAAACCTCCCCCCAACCACCCCGTCGTCGCCCGTGAGGGCCGTCTTCCTGTCACAGGAGTATTGTGTGCGCAATTCTTCCTGAAGTCTCTCTGCATCCAGAGTCTGCCTTCAGAGGAATGCGCAGCGGAAATCTACTGCAAGTGAGCCCCGTGCATACATATTTCGGCGCTCGACCGTCATGCTGGCTCCGGGGTCTGGGAATGTGAGCTTGAGAACTGTCAGCTGTACGTGCTCCCGACTGGTAGACCATCCTCGTGGGAATGCTCGCATTCCAGTAGATTTGCACTGTGTACTGATCCCTCTTGTGCAGCGAGTCGACCCGAATTGCGACACTCCGAGTCGCAGCAATCCATCGCCGCATCAGACGACTACTACTCCTTCTCCGACCACAACGCCAACTCACGATCGACCAGCAATGGCAGCAGCCAACTGACGATCAGACGGTATGCTACACCGAATTCCCGTCCTGTGTCGCGTACGCCCTCGCCTGGATTCTCGCGATCCCCTCTCGCCCCACCCATCACCGTCTCGCCGCCAGAACACACTCCCAACATTCCAAACATGGACGGACCTTCCACCACGTCTCCAGCGCAACGGAACTCCCGAATAGTGGAGACGGACCCCCTTCTGGCATACCCGACGTCAGAAAGTGCCATGCGCCGCCTCCCCGACGACAGCTATGCGGGGCGGCCGCCGACTCCTGGGGTGGACGATTCGCCTTATATCCGCTTTGCGATCAACCAGCTCACAAACGGCGGTGGCACTGGAGAACAAGACAGACAGAGCTCAGCCGCGAGTAGTATCTCGACGGATGACCGTCTTGTATGGGATGATGGGCTGGGGTGTTTCCGTCGTGCGCCTGATGTTTCTCGCACACCATCCGCGCAGCCGGCACCTTCACGTCAGAAACAGCCAGAAGCCGTCGATCGGCAACCACAAAACTCCGCGGATATTGAATATTTCGTACCAGTTGATCCCCCGGATGATGACCTCCTCTACCCCCCGTTGCATTATGTTCCGGTGGTTCTCCGCTGGTGGGCGCTGGCCGCGGCTATACTTTGTTGCTTGTTGATGGTCGCTGGAATCGCCTTCAGCAATGCATGGTCACGCCGACATAGTGGAATATGGGATTATGATGGACAAGGTGGACCACGGTATTTTGTTGTGCAATTTCTTCCACAAATCTTGGCCGCCATCATCACGCTTTGGACATTCGTCATCCAAGCGGCGGTCTATCGGACCATCCCATTTGCCATTATGGCTTCCAAACGTCCGCAAGGGAACGTGCTGCAGAAACTTTCGGTGCTGCCGCAGAACTTCCTGGCGCCGGACTTGGCTCATTTTCGACATGGTGAGCCGGTAGTGGGCTTCACGCTGTTTTCCATATGGCTCTCGAACATGATCTCAATCCCTCTGCTTAGTTGTCTATTCCAGGCGAAGTGGTTTGTCATCGACGGCCAGGGAACGTGGCGATGGACTGCTGTGGAAGCTGTTGGGTGGACACTTGTGGCTGTCTATGCCTTTCTAACAATTGGCCTGCTCCTGCTCATGTTCCGTTTTGTTCGTATCTGCTCTGGGTTGATGTGGGATCCTGTCTGCCTGGCGGACCTGATTTCCATCATTCAGCGGTCGAACATTCTGCACGACTTTGAGCACTCAGAGACAGTCCCTGAGGTCAGTCAGTCGCTTGACCCTCGTGTGCTTCGCTTAGGATACTGGCGATTGTCGACTCGATCGGAGATATTCTACGGGATCGGGGAAGTGGACGCGCCAATCGGCACCCCGTCGCTACATCGGTTGGATAAAAGCCGTGGCAAGCAACCCCTTGGGCTGGCAAAGGTCATCTACGATGTGGAGCAACAAAATGGCAATGGTTTGGCCAAAGACGACTGGGATGGACTTCTTTACTCGCCCTCTGTGCGCTATCGCTGGACACCATGGTTTCTGCGAACTATCCCAGTGATAGCATGGACAAGTATAATCTGCGCGCTTTTCATCGCCTTCGTGGTGGTCAGTTTCATCCACGACGCCATCCGAGGAGGGTTCCCCCCGAAGCTACCGACGCTGCCCTCAACCGGTGCATTCTCTTCCTCCAACTTCCTTTACAGCTTTATTCCAGCCTTGATCGGCAACCTCCTCTTTCTTTCCTGGCAACACATTGACATGTATTTCCGCTCCCTTCAACCATACGCCACCCTCTCTGCGCCAGAAGGCACAACAGCCGAGCAAAGCCTGCTCCTCTCCTACCCCTCCCGTCTCCCTCTCCAAGTCACAGTCCTCGCAATCCTCAATAAACACTTCAAAGTCGCCTGGATATCTCTCATAGCCACCATTTCGGCTGCGGTCCCCATCCTCGCCGGAGGCGTGTTCATCGCCCTGTGGTACCCCTCCCACAACGAGATCCGCATTGCCGCCTTGATGCCTGCATTTTATGCTCTCGTCGTATTCTGCGGAATCTACGCCGTCTCCTTCTTTGCGATTTGGCCCAGACGGCGTCGATACCTCCCGCACGATATCCGCACCCTCGCCGACCAGATCAGCTTCCTTTACCAGAGCCCTTTGCTTTCGGATAAACTGCTTCGCGAGCCGCGGAGTAAAGCTGACCTGATTACCCGGCTGGTGATTGCGCCGCCTGGAGATCGGGAGTTTCCGGTTTATGGCTTTGGAGTGTACGTCGGTCGTGACGGGAGGGAGCATCTTGGTGTGGACCGGTTCCATCGACCGGGGAGAGCGGATATGTTGATCACGACGGGGTCGATGAAGTGATTGCGTCTATTTTCTTGTTGGTCTGTGTGACTTTGTATCTGCTGTTGGCTTCGTCGGTATAGATGAGAGAAAAGCTGTACTAGATTTTGCCTCGTCGTTTTAGCCACTTGCATGTGTGGTCATCCTGTACGATTTGTCTGTTGTTGCAGAGATGGCTTCCGGCGTTCTTATGATTGATTTTTACGACTGAGATGAGCTTATGTGATTGTGAAGAATGTCTTGATGGGTTATGATGATAATGGTAATGATTGATGGTGGATGTTTACTATGATCTTGTTTACTGTTTGCTTTGACGGTTTCTGTTTATTATGGGCATTGGGGTCATAGGGCATTGCATATTTGAATAAAGCATGGCAGGGCAAACGAACCTGCTTTGATGCACACATGCTGACTTCGTTGACTACTGTGAACATCATTGAGAATCAACTATTTATTAGTGAAAAGGATACTACTAGTACGGAGACATATTGTTCTACAGTAACAGGAGAGAGCATGACATCATTTGTTATCTTATCGTTCTCGACGATCTGATGGGCTGAGTCATCCATTTCCCCCCCAACACGTGAGTCGGGGTTTGATCTCCTCCAGGGTCTGACTGATGTTGCCTAAGATCTTTCCCATACCTACTACCTACGGAGTATATCTTTGGTTGTATGCATGCGCGAGACGGTCTCTTCTACGTGATGGAGACCCATGTTGGTAATAAGATTACCTTCCCGTCGATCTCATATCCTTAATCTGCCGTCTGATCGCAGTTGATCCGCCCAATTGCATGCATTTCCCCGAAGCCCTCCTCGGTCATCATGGTCTATCGCGGGAAGCCAAGCACTGGCTGTCTCAACTGCCGATCCAGACATATCAAGGTTTGTGGAAGATAAATATGCATATTCCAGGTCTCTGTCTGTGTCGCTAATCGTATCTAGTGCGATGAAACCCGCCCGCATTGCAGAGCATGCGTCCGAACGGGCCGAACTTGCCCCGGCTATCCACATCCACTGGATGTGATGCTGCGCCAGCGGACTGCATTCGAACGCAAGAAGCGGACTGTGCCTGCTGGACAAGGTCAGTCGTCTGTCGTTCGCAGCGCGGCTTCTGGTGTTTCAATCACTTCTCCTGTGTCAAGTCAGTCGGAGGTTTTCACGTCGCCGACAGCCTCGACTGTAGTACTATCTCCGAAGTACCCTCCCCTGAGTGAGGTGCGGTCTACATCAGTACCGAACACCCTGTATTTCCCAATGGAAGATACAGTGACGTCTTTGTTTTTCAATTCGTATTTGTATCTGCCCAAGGACCCTTTGATTCGGATAGGATTCATGGAGCTCGTCCCGCAGTCTTACTCTAGGACGAAGCAGGGGTCGCATTTACATCTGAGCGCTCTAGCGGTTTCTTTCTTTTCGGTTGCAGCTTGGACGGGGAACTCTTCTCTTCTTCGTTCTGCCGAGCAGTTCTTTGCAAAGGCTATATCCAAGACGAGGGTAGCACTGCAAGGCGACATTGATGGGTCGTTGGATGAAATTCTTCTGACAGTTCTGCTACTTTCCACATACGAGGTCAGAAACACTGCCATCTCTGAGTTAATATCCTCTAACCTATGTCTAGGAGTTTTCTGCTGTCAAGGACCGCCGAGTTCCGACCAAGGCGCATCTCCACGGAGCCATTGCCTTGATCAATAGTCGAGGTACCCGACAAGAAGACACACTACACTCCGGGACCTTATCCAATGCTGTACAGACGCAGATTGTGAGACTTTTCACCCGATTTCACCTCTGCACAGTAACTTACTATTCGGTATAGATTAAAACCTCAATGGTGCTCACAAATTCAATGGTCCAAACCCCCAACGTGTGGCCACTGTCACCACCGATTCCCCAATCCCTTTCGTCGCAGCTGACCGCGGCCTCGTCTGCGCTGGTAAATCTACGACGAGAGTATGCCGTCGCCATGTCGAATCCAGGAACATACAACATAGCTGAAATCACAAATATTCTCGCCCGGGCCAGTAACCTCGACGTCCATCTTTCCGCCTGGGAACACACCCTCCCCCAATACTGGAAACCAATATCAGCCTCTATGATCCCGCAGTCAGTCCGCGATGCGGGCATCTACCGCAACAGATGCGACTGCTACCCCGACCAATGGATCGCATCGACGTGGAATTTCTACCGCGAGTCACGAGTGGTCATCCAGAAGATAATTCTCAATTGTTTACGACTTCTTCCAGACCGGGAAGACGCCCCCGAGCAGATCCAAGCCACGCTAGCTCGCATCCGAAGCATCGCGACGGATATCTGCGCCACGGTGCCGTTCTTCCTAGGCAGTCAGGTTGACTCGGTGCAGCTCAATCCCGTCCATATCCAGTATCCCGAAGCGGAGGGGCGGCGGGTCTCCCAGGCTCATAGACAGGCTGCGCCGTTACTCGGCGGGTGGTTCGTGCTGTTCCATCTCATGAACCTTTGCTCGCCGGAATTGTGTCTCCCGCAAGAGCAGATAGCTTGGATGGAGGAGCAGAAGAAACGTATACATCGGATCTACAATTTCGATCTTGTTACCAAAGCTGGCCGGGGGACGTAACCTGTACTTATCATCAGCTTAGCCTTGATGGCTACTCATGTATATAGAATTAATGATAAGATGCCTCTAGAGTGTACGCATTCGAAACCATAACATTCCATTCGATTCTCCTGCCCTTTTTCTATGTGTCACAGCCTCTCTGAACACCTCGGAGATTACGGACTTTGAGGACTTACACACTGCTCATCACGAAAGAACACCTCAAGTCACATGACCCCCAATCGATTTCTCCGCATCAACAGTCTCAATAGTCACCCCCCAAACAGCGTCCCTCCAACCATTCCTCTCTCCTCCCCAGAACCTCAATTTCTTCCCGAACATCCCCGAAAATGCTATTCTCCTTCCTCCGGGGCTCCTCCAAGCCCACGGAGTCTCCCCCCGCCGACTCCCCACCGCAATCACAAGCGCCAGAACCCACCCCAACCGCAATAACCACCACCTCCGAACCGGAATTCAAACTCCTCAACCCCAAATCCAAATACAAGCTCTTCTTCGGCGGCCTCGCGTTCTTCACCTTCTCGCTGTGGACGACACGACGCGCCCTCGCCAGACGATTCAAGGCCTCCATCCCGCCGTTCTACACCAGCTCCGTGTACCACCGGCCGGACGTGAGCGGCGGCGCGGAGGCGTTCGAGGCGCTCAATCTGGCAACGCTGAATGTGCTTTCGTTCGGGATGATGAGTACGGGTGCGGCGCTGTGGGCGATGAATATCGATGGGATTGATGATATGCGGGCGTATGTGAGACGCGGGTTTGAGAGTGATGGGGGGGATGTGTCCGGGGCGGATGTGCAGTTGGAGGAGGATATTGAGAAGTGGGTGGGGAGTGTTTTGGGGAAGAAGTTTGAGGATCAGTTGAAGAGGGAGAAGGAGGAGGCTGCTGCTGCTGCTGCGAGAAAGCCATAGGTTGAGGTGCGGGCTGGGTGTCTTGTCTGTCCGTCCGCTTGTTCTGTTGGGAGCGTGGCGTGTCTAGACTGGTGGATTGATTGATAGATACCTGGTATCTGTCTGTCGGTCTGTCTGCTTGGGATTGATTACTTGGCGTTTGGGACATGTTGGGCTGCATGGGACTCTTGGTCTCGAAGATGCTATGGTGTACTTGTCCGTGTATATATGAAATACCCCCCTTTTCGTTTTATAGTGTAAAAATCTGCAATCATGTACAATATTGGCATGACTGCCTCGTTATCATGGGTTGCATTTTGGAATTATTATACAAGTGTGTACATGCTGATTACTTTTCCATCTGCTCGTACCGATTCCTCGCGGTCTGCCTCGTCTTCTCCAAGAACTCATCATATCGATTCCGAGTATTGCGGCCAGCTTCCTCCGCTGCATCACCAATTTTGCCCCCTTGTGCGCCCAGTCCGACGCCTTGCGCATAGACTTCAGTTGCAATTGGAGCAGTCATACCCGTGCCTTGGGCGCCCAGCCCAGATCCGGCAGACCATCCCATCTTACTGAGGAGAGAAGCTCCCTTGGACGTTGTCTCAGCTGCTGGCTCTTCCTCCTTTACAGTAGAGGGAGCAGTCTTTTTCGGCGCGGAGGTCTTGGAACGCCCAAACGCTTGGCGACGCTCTCTCGCACGATCCCGATACTCAGGTGGTTGCTGCACAATTCCATGTTTGATGAGTTTGCCCATCGCCCTGGATTTCAACTCCTCGTTTTGTAAATTCCCACGGTGGAGCTCGCTCAAACGCTCATGGCGATTGACTTGTGCGGCTGCCTTGAACTGCCGCATGCACAGATAACAACAGTATCGGTTCAGGTCCGCATATGACTGCGTCGGTGGAGCACCCGGGTCTTCTGAAACTTCCGCCTCGTTTTCACCCGAATTGTCGGCGTCCTTCTTCGGTATCCCATGGAGTTCGGCATGGCGGTTGCTCCAGAACTGTAGGTGGGATGGAACAGCGAGTTTTTTGATGCCTGCATTTGTTGCAGGTTCAGCTTTGCGCTTTTTCGCCTTTTCTGTGTCTTTGCTTGATTTAGAAGAAGTCTCTGACTGGCCTGTCTTATCGCTCTTCTGCTGGGGCTGATTGCTATCCAATTCAGCTGTGGATACAGTGAGCTCGTTCACGTATGCTTCATCATCCCAGTACATAAGCTTTAAGGATGGATTATTCAGAGGACTAAAGGTGAATCTCTCTGTGCTCGCACTGTGGTTGATAACCGGTACAAAGACACCGGCGTGGATGTAACTGACAAGAACGGGCCTGGAAGAGATGGTGAATTTCTCGAACGAATTGAGTCGCGTAACTGCCG
The DNA here is from genome assembly GCA_003719415.1 of Aspergillus olivimuriae. Taxonomy (NCBI): domain Eukaryota; kingdom Fungi; phylum Ascomycota; class Eurotiomycetes; order Eurotiales; family Aspergillaceae; genus Aspergillus; species Aspergillus olivimuriae. The sequence goes on from RHLO01000743.1 coordinate 15,547, forward strand.
CTTGGGCATCCTGAGTACAGCCATTAGTACATGTATTTGCCGATGCATCTGAGTATCACATACCTGGATGGTAGCAAATTCCGCGAATCCATACCGCCAACTCTCGTTGGTTCTGCGATCCCGAACTAGTAGAACGCGACGAATAGACCCATCTCGAGCACCCAAGTTTGAGTCGCCCGTAGTCGAAGCCACTTTAGCGCCTTTCTTTTGGCTGGTAGATGTGCCATCTGAGGTAGATGGTCGATACAGTTTGGCGACACCTTTGGCTAGCAATTCTTCAGTGACAGATGACTCCAAGCCTCTGAAAAGGAGGAATTGAGAGGGTTGGCTTTCAGGTGCAGCATCGTTATCCCCGTTATTTTCCACCCTCGGGGCAGCGATGCCTGGAGGACCGGTTGGACCTGCGTCTGTGGTGCTATCAGCAACGTTCTACTGGCAATCATCGAGGGAGCTCACCAGGTCGAGGGGCTTGGCATCGGAAGCATTTCTGACGAGTAGAGTAGTTGACCACGGAGCACTGCATTCGTAACATCAGTAATTGTTCACCTATGAAACTTCGCAATGCCTACCATCTTGCAATTCCAATCGCCCTCGGCCCGCGCACGAGCACGATCCTCCCTTTCCCGACTGTACGCAATGCGAACTTTTGTACCGCGATCATTCGGCCCAGCACTGGGTCCGTATAGGTAGATTGTGGGGAAATTTTGCTCCATGAATACGCGCGAATAGCTCAAATCTTGAAATCGAAGGAATCCCAATTGACGGGACATTTCTGGTCACAATCAGAAGACATTCCGGCACCCCGGAGTGATAACTTACTGGTTTGTCGGTCACGAATGACCCGGACTTCTTCGAGGCCTTCAATATGATAACCGTCTTGGAGCTCTTTCGAAATCTGTTCAACACGTCACCCGGCAGCACCGGCGACATGCACGTCTCAGCCTCTTGCCACGGAAAACGGTATTTGAAGGAGCGCATCATCAAGGCTCCCAGGATTGGGAAATCTGAAAGGGAAGGAGGTTCCAACATCTTCTTCCGCCATATCCACCGGTAATCCATCCATCATAATCTCTCTGCTTTCTTGTCCATGATGGCGACCTCCCCGTCGAGGGCTGCGACTGCGACTATAGCTTCCGCTTCGACTATGATACTCTGGCGATCGATAGCCTTCTCGGTCCCGGTCTCTGTATGCTGGCCTCCCACGGCGAGAGGCAGGGGAGCGTGAAGAACGCCGGCGATTATCGTCGCGGTCCCTACTTCGGTAACGGGATCGAGAATCGTATGGGTCTCTGGAGTAAGCGTGCCTTCTGTCCGACGCAGGCCCTCGTGGAGGAGAACGAGTGAATTCTTTTTTCCAGCAATGGAGTTAGCAATCATGATGTCCCTCAGAGAGATCTTAGGCTTCTAAATGTTCCGCGCCCAGGTTCCTATGCGGGGAGGAGCGTAATACCGCCAGGCGAGCGTGATCTTGAGGGAGAACGGTCGTCGTACATGCGACCGTCCCTTTCATCACGGCGGGGATAGGGCCTATGTGCGGGACCCGGGGGATACCGCCTATCGTCCGATGGATAGTGCGACATGAGGAAATGATGATATGCGGAAGAAAGTAGGAGTTGATGCTGTCGTAGAAGTTCCGATATGATGCGCGGCAGAATCCCACACCGCTTTTTGGCTTTATGTACAGAGATGGCCGTCCATTCATTTTGGTCTCCTCTCCCCTCCACGGAGAAAGGCTTGATTTGAAAGCTGTAAACGCTTATCCAGATCACTCAGGACTCTTTCTGTTTTGATTTTCCAATGTGGTAGAGAGTGTTCTATCCTGGAAGGATATGGGGAAGAAATCTATCCTGGCATGGGAGTCACAGGTAAGGTACACCCGCTCAGGTATCCTATCCAACGACCTTTCAAGTGAAGGAACATTCGAAATTCTAAAGGACCTGTTGATTCTGACTTACCCACAGAACTGTCATCATTCCTTCACGCAACATCGGTAGTTCGCCATGATGTCAGGCGTCGACCTCACAGGTCGGATTGATGTCGAACTTGCGAACAGCGCCCCCAAAGTTTCTTTATCAAGACAGCTCATGATGAAGATGATTTCTGTATGGCATGTGAAGGGTATGAGCCGATGAAGCTTTGGAATCTACTTTCTCGTACTGTTTCTCCTACGCTATCGAGACCTCGCCGCTTTACCATGGGCACTCAGGGGCATCAGGTACCTGGTGAGTAGTTCACAGTACCGGTCACCTTCGAAGAGCACCGTATCCGAGGATCGATCAAAGCCAGGAGTTGCCCATTTTGGCAAAGACAGTAGGGCCAAGATACACTAGGCAAGTGGAAGCGGGCTGTACTCCGTAAGTCACAATAACAGGCGAGTGGCCGTGTTTACTTCCCAGGTTCGCTTCACGCAATTACGGTATTCCTTCAAAAGAGAGTCGCTGAATGGTATGATCAAGGTGCCACTACCGAGAACATCCCAAACAGAGCGAGTCAAATGTCAAGGGAGTGTGGTTCCGGTAAGAACTGGCACTGTTTGGTCCTGCTAGTCTGGTAACTAAATCCTGCCAAGGATTTTCCCCAACCATCCTGAGTCGCATGGGCCTCTTGGCCCTCTTCCTTCTCCAATTGTCCAACCGGTGCAAGGGATACGGTCATGGGTGTCTAATAATACCTCGCTCCAAGAAATCCCACACCTTTTCAGGGGAGTTGGCAGGAAGCACACAGTAGTGAGTGCAACGCTGTCCCCAACCGATTGCGCCGCCAATCTTGAGACTCCGTGGAGTCATCCTCCCACTCCCCCTCCTACTGGGCTACAAGTGAAAATTTCCATTTTTCCGCGATGGCTCGCTGCAAAGATGGGATGTCGGGCTCTTATACCCTATGGTGAGCCTGGGCCTGATGCAGTGGACTGTGTATCAGCTAATTCACTACTTCTTGGGTGTGGTCATGACGGAGATTGCTCCCTGACACTTCATCCTGTCGTCATTTCCCTACACCCTACTTCATTTCATTTGTGGCGCTTCGTCTTGGGTTCTAGCAGGGTGTTGATATTTGCAGCCAGGCAAAGAACCGGGCCCCCTCTCATCGGGCCCATCCGCCCATCGTCACTATTACAGCGTGAGCAGGATTGCCGGAATTAACATGTCTCACTACCCCGCAACTGTGGCTAAAATTCTCCAGGATTGATCCAAAATGTTCGAGCCACGGAAGCACGAGGTTCGTCGTTCCTCGAATCACGAGACGGTCATTTAATCTAACTTAATTCACTAAGGCCATCACATCCCTCTTAGTGCTTGCTTACTCCATAGTTCCTGCATAAGGAACCACGATGTTCGCACTCATTGCCTAAGCTGGCTTAGCTGGGTCTACATCGAATGGACGTTGAGGTCCGTGCAACTGTGCTCAATTTCCCAGATGCAACCGAACCCTGTGTCGAGTGCCAACCAGGATTGGAATTGTCCAGTCATCGATGCCCTGCGTGGACTAGCGTTTGCCCAGTGGAAATGACCTGTCCAGGATGTTGACTGGAAGAAGCGAGGTTAACCTACAGCCAGGGCTGTTGGCATGTGCTCTGTCAAAGTGACAACAATAAGTGCCCAGCTATATAAGGGCCTTCCTGAGTACCGCTCCAAACAACCCACTCTCGTGCCCCCACACGCAGCTGTTCAAGCCCTTTATCAAATACAGTCTGCAGTCCACTCGTTTTCAAATCTAGAAAAATGAGGGTTCAGTCAACCCTCTTGGCGGGCTTCCTAGCCCTGACAACAGCCCTCGCTACACCCACAAAGCTCACCAGCACTCCATCTATCGTCCAGCGTGATTCTGCAGCAATCGTTAGCAAAGTTGCCGAGATTAACGCCAAAGTTGTCTCCCTGGGCGATGATATCGCCGCCTATACTGGCGGGGACCCCTCCGCCATCGTCGGAACCTCGAACGACCTCGTCGCTGTCATCAAGGAGGGCACGGAGATTACCCTTGCCAGTGAGCCGCTTACCGGCATCGAATCCTTGGATCTCGTCAGCCCGATCATGGCCTTGACGAACGATGTGAATAGCACCATTTCTGCTCTGATTGATAAGAAGGATCTTGTCGTCGCAGCTGATGCTGGGCCCACTGTCTACGCGCAGTTGACGGCGCAGTTGGCTGCGGCCAATGAATTTGCTGAGGCGTTGAGCAGCAAGGTCCCGCCGGAGCTGCAAGAAGTTGCAGACAGTCTTTCAGCGGGTATTGCGTCCTGTATTCAGAGGGGTATCGATGCGTATGCCGATGTTGCTACACCAACAACGACTACGACGACTACCACTGTGCCGCCGACGACGACGACGACGACCACCACCACGACGTCTACCACGACAACGACAACGCCTATCACGACCACCACTTCTACGACGTCGAGCACTACCACCACTACCACCACCACCACTACTACTACTGCTGGTCCCACGACCACTGATAGCAGCACGACCGCATCAGGAACGACAACTCCCCCGACTAGCAGCTCGACCACGTCCGAGCCATGTGAGACTGAGACTGGGACTGAGACTGTGACTGTGACTCCTACTCCTTCTCCTACTACGCCCTGTGAGACTGAGACTGAGACTCCTACTCCTTCTCCTACGACGCCCTGTGAGACTGAGACTGAGACTCCTACTCCTTCTCCTACCACGCCTTGTGAGACTGAGACTGAGACTCCTACTCCTTCTCCTACCACCCCGTGCGAGACTGAGAC
>RHLO01000744.1:0-12212 GCA_003719415.1 Aspergillus olivimuriae
GTTGTCGCCCGTGAAGGGCGTGTACGAGGTGAGGAGGAAGTGACAGCGCGGGGTGGGGATCAGCGAGGCGCATGTAGCCGGGGTAGCGGAGGGTGGTTGTCGAGGCCGACATGACGGTCGACACCTGGTCAGAGTTATTATCGACCAGTCCAGGGGTTTGGGGTCATTCGCAGGGAGGGGCCACTTGCCAGTTGGTTGGTTTGTTGGAACGAGGGCTCCTGGACGTGAAGTCGATCGGCGACAATCCGGGAGAGGGCGGCATTATCCAGGACGACCTGTCCTATGGTGTTAGACACATGGCCCTCGGCGTAGTGTAGGACGGTTTAAGCCGCATCGGCGAACATACCACTGAGTCGGCATTTTGCGACAACCGCCTCATCGTCAGGAGACTGTTGTACGGATTGACCACGACATCCGCCGACGAGTTATCCGGAAAGACGGAGTATGTCTGGATCAGCTTCTTCGGAAACCGGTCGTTCATCCGCTCCAGGATGAAACTGCCCAAGCCCGATCCTGTACCTCCGGCAATCGAGTGCAGGAACATGAAACCCTACACGACGTTAGCAGATGTCCGGGTTCCTCCCGTGGAGCCTCAGAATCCCCTACCTCCAGAGAATCACTCCCGTCGGCCTCGCGATCAATCATGTCGAAAATCTCCTCCTGCACTCCCTCGCCCGCCGCATAACCGGTTCCCCAGTTGTTTCCCGCACCAATGCCTTGCTGTCCGATGAAGAAGTTCTCGGGGTTGTAGATGTTGCGGTACGGTCCGGCCTGGATGCTATTGAGGACCTAGACACAGGATTAGTATGGAGAGAGGGCGGATCGAGAGCTTCGTGCGGAGAAAGGTCGTACTCGGGGTTCTAGATCTAGCAGGATGGCTCGAGGGATATACCGCGTATCGTCACTCTAGAGAAAAAGCCATGAAGTCAATCAGTGAGTCCATTACAGACTTTGCACATTCCTCCTGAGAAGGGAAGCTGTTGTACCTGGTAGAAAAACACATCTTTGCGATCACCGCCTTCGTTGGCGAACTCTTCCAGGTTACCGTCCTGGCTGATTCCATGTTCCAGACAAAGCTGCTGCCAGAATTGTGCACCCACTAGAATCGAATCATCGGTCAGCCTCTGTCTACGGGGTCGCGGGTCGAGCGTAGAGCCTGGGAAGCTGGCGCTCCTATGGATTTGGGATGGGTGCGCGCCGCGAGGTCCGTACCGTTGTTGCCGCACTGGCCGGCTTGGATTGTGATAATTTCTCTGCATGAGGAATTAGTCTGAGCCAGAAACGGGCGGTAGATCAGAACTGGAAGCGACCTACCGGGGCATCTTGGAGGTGACCACCAGGAGTCGTGGTTCTCTGCTACGCGTGGGAGAGCGCGTTCCCGCGGGGATTCATTTGATGGATTACGTTGGTGGCGGCCTCAGGTATAAACATCGCCCGTCTAAATGCGGTGAACATTGTCGGTCACAGGCTGGTATACTTTTTCGCTCTTCTCTCCATCAACCAGGTCTCGATCAATTTTTTCTACAGAAGACTCGTTTCCGGCAATAGTACATTCATAAGCATATCATCGTTTGTCGCGTTTTCCCCAGCATTCCTTTCGGCACGGTTTTTCCACCCCGACCACTCTATGACCCTCTCAAACAAGGGACTAACTGACTTGACCTTCTGCTGTCTCCAATGGCTACTAAAATCTCGCCTTGCAGGCCGTCACAAGCATTCCAGCACCGGCCACAACGCCGTCCACGATACTGACGCGGTTCCCTTGCCGTGGACCATAGGCCCTCACACAACCCTCACGCACAGCCTCCTCCATGCCCGCCATACCGGCACAGCCCATGCAGATGGCTCCCACAGGATGCGGGCTGCTCTGGATCAACCGTTCCGTCGCCTCAATTATTCTCCTCCGCACCTCCTCGGCGGGGGTGGTGTGCAGCTCAACCGCCGTCAATCCGGTTGTCCCCACACCGGCAAAGCGGCTGGTGGAAACGGTGCCATCGCCGGGTTGGACCAGCATTTCCCGCACGGCCTTGCTCAATTCCTCCTCCCAGATGCTGCCTGTAGACACAATGCCGAAAGTCTCCTTGACCTGCGACTTGTGCAGGGAGCCGTCTCCGGTCAGCTGGAACGAGCTGATCAACGAGAGGGAGGCCATGACGCTGGCTTCGAAGATGCCCGTCACGTATTTCCTCTTCGTCCGCGACTCGGATGCGCGCTTCAAGGTGGCAGCCGAGTCTTCCAGTTCCGTAAATTTCTGTTTCAGCATGCCCACGAGCGGATGGGCTGAGTAGCACGCGACTAGGAAGGCGTCGTATTGCGCAATCAATGGCTCCACGAATGGCCAGCAATGCAGTGACGAGAGGGCTGACTCGTCCCCGGAGTTGATGCTCGCCACTCCCTGGATGGTACGGCCGTCTGGTTGAGTAGCCGACTGATCGGCGGGCGCCGTGAAGTATTCAAACTGGACATCTGCAAATTCAAGGCTGTCGAGGATAGGTTTCAGCGCCGCTGTCATGTGGGTCGACGTGTTTGGATTGATCACCAAGACGGAGAAGCGTTTCTCGTCTGGAGCTGCCATTGTGGCGTGAGCGATATTGAGGAAGTGAAGATCGGTATAGTCTTCCGATGTAGAGCGTGCGTTTTGTGGAGAGGACAGGGTTCCAGGAATGGGAAAGTATCCCGCGGGGTATTTGGAGGAGACGGACTAATCGTAGCTGCGCCGAACTCGCCCATGGCCGCATCTTCTCTCGGCAACTCCAGCCGAAGGAAGGGATCTATGCGAGAATGCGCTTCCTGCCTGGACAGCCACATTCTAAGCGTCTCTCGAGTGATGTAGCATGGAAACTCCAAGAGGTTGCTGACCTGGGCGACAGTGGACACGAGATCACATCATCATCGTCTCCGATATCTTATCCGGCTGCATCCAATAACAACCCCACCATCCGCGCTTTGTCTTCGTATCCGCACACCTGCTCCTCTGGACCCAACCAGTGCATTGCAAATCAAATCTTAACGCCATAGTCTTCTCCGGTAAGTCCGACTCCCCCATCCTTTAAGATCGGCCTCAATTGACCACGACCTGAGCCCAGCTCTCCCTGACCAAGACAGAAGCACCCCGCACCCTCCAGCTTCCACCACAAGAAACACCCCGTCGAAATGCCCCTCGTCGCTCAAAACCCGCTCCCCAGGGCCATCCTGGGGTTGATGACCTTCGGCCCGGATGAGTCCACTGGCGCTCGCGTGACATCCCTAGACGGCTTTAACGAATGTCTGGATTACTTCCAGCAACAGGGATTCCAGGAGGTCGACACTGCTCGCATCTATGTGGGAGGGAAGCAGGAGGCCTTCACGGCGGAGGCCAAGTGGAAGGAGCGTGGCTTAACGCTGGCCACAAAGTGGTATCCGAGAGCCGCCGGTGACCACAAGCCCGAGGTGCTACGTGCGAACCTCGAGCTCTCCCTGAAGGAGCTCAAGACAGACCAGGTGGACATCTTCTACCTCCACGCCCCGGACCGGTCGGTTCCATTTGCGGAGACCCTCGAGACGGTCAATCAGCTACACAAGGAGGGCAAGTTCGTTCAGTTGGGTCTCAGCAATTACACGGCGTTCGAGGTGGCTGAGATCGTGACTCTCTGCAATGAGAGGGGTTGGGTGCGGCCTACCATCTATCAGGCGATGTATAACGCGATCAGTGAGTTTCCATCCCCTCTACACCGGGTCCTCCGTCATATGTGAAAGAATATTAATGTATTGTCAGCACGATCGATCGAAACGGAGCTCGTCCCCGCCTGCAAACGTTACGGGATCGACATTGTCATCTACAACCCCCTTGCGGGAGGTCTCTTCACGGGCCGATACAAGTCACAGGATATCCCTACCGAGGGTCGCTACAGTGATAAGGCTACGATGGGTAAGATGTACCGCGAACGTTACTTCAAGGACGCAACCTTTGATGCTCTCCGCCTAATCGAGCCCGTGGTCGAGAAGCACGGGCTGACCATGCCGGAGACCGCCTTCCGTTGGGTCCACCATCACTCGGCCCTCAACATGACCGGTAATGGCCGCGATGGAATTGTTCTCGGTGTCAGTAGCCTGGCCCAGCTGCAAGCCAATCTAAGGGATGTCCAGAAGGGCCCCCTTCCCCAGGAGGTGGTCGATGTCTTGGATCAAGCTTGGCTGGTGACCAAGGCCACCACACCCAACTACTGGCATCTTGATCTCAAGTACACATATGATACCCAAGAGGCGTTGTTCAAGCCTAAGCAGAAAGCCTAGTTCGTCTGCTGTTAAGCGCCAGTCCTCCTCTACGGGAAGCTTTTGTTCTGCCCCCATGAACAGTGTTATATATATATATATACTTGTGCCTTTGCCTGCGCAAGTTGGAGACAACAAATAGAACCTTCCCCTTCACTCTCCAGTCTCTCAGATTACGATTGCCTAGTTCCCACAACCTTGACTGAATCCCTTGGACAGTCGCCCCCTCTGTACAACTGGTGTTCTGCAGTCCTCGCCGGCTGGAGCGTCCTCCAGGCAACCCTTGCATGCCGGGAATGCGATAACAGCCAGAAAAGGTCCAGAGCCAGGAAGAATGTCTCAAGAGCACCAATTTTAGAAGTCTGCTCCTCAAATACTCTCGCCCGGTTCAACGTGTCCCGGCAAGCTCCAGAAAAACCAATGCAAGAAAAAATTATTTCACGGCACCCTGCAATGAAACATTTCATGCAGTCTCCGCTAAGTTTCATGAACTTTGACCTCGGCAGATGTGAAAACTCATGGCTTACACTAACCTTTTCAAGGCTATACCAATACCAGCGTGATGTCGTTGACCATCCTCAATGCCCATATACTTGACACGCAGGCGAATGTTCTGGGGGCACGCTGCAGTACCTCTAGATATTGACTAAGGTGCCAAAAATGGCGGGCGATTACCCTGTTTGATGATCAAAGGATCCGGCTTGCCATTCCGCCAGGGTTTTGGTTGGCTTTATCTAGACTTTCCACCGTCGGCGCGAGGTTGAGCCTCCTTGCCAGGATATCGGTGATATGAGTCGTGTGATATGGTGTAGAATCAATATCGGGATGGTGGCTTGCACCAAAGATTCATCGAGGCCCTGCAGCCGCAGGAACCATTACGGCCTGGAAGAATCGGCTACCAGATAAATACTTCCACATAGAATGACTTCAGGATCACCTATCTAACCAAATCTCTGCTCTACGGACAATCCTAGCTGGTCAACACACAATGTCTCTTGTTGTGGCTCGCCCGCAGAAGGATGACCTAGTGCAAGGGCCATCTGGCTCATCAAGCGTCGTAGATCTTGAGAAAAAGGTAACGGTGACTGATATCCAACTGTCGTTATGTGGTGGAGATAGCCCGGGTCTGGCTTGTGCAACAGAGGATCGTCGATTTTGGTTTCAACGAACCAAAGACTATGACCCCAATGCTGTCGCTACTCAACCATCCGTGTTCGATGATCCCGAGCTCTTTGACGAATACAGACCTCGATCAGATTGGGAAAACATCCATCGTTTTGATCCCACTGCACGATGGACCTGGGGAGAGGAGCATGTATGTCTCATCATCTTCCCTGGACATAACAGAGTGCTGCAGAATTGACGCTAGGACTACCAGAAAGTGATCAAGAAGCTCGACATGCGCATTATGGTGCTAGCATGTTTCATGGTAGTCGCCTTAGAGCTCGATCGATCCAATATTCGTGAGTTGTCAATCAATGCATTCACTCTCAATGAGTTTGCTAATTCTGTGATTCCATAACGCCAGAACAAGCAAACGCTGATGACTTTTTGGCCGATTTGAACTTATCTCGAGATGGTCAGTATACTTCATATTTTGCATACCCCTCTTCCACTGACTATTTGTGGAATTGAGATAGACTACAACTTGGGAAACACAATTTATCGACTCTGCTTCCTTCTCAGCGAACTTCCGGCGCAAATGGCTGGCAAGTACATGGGGGCAGACAGATGGCTCCCCCTACAGATGACAAGCTGGTCCATCGTCGCATGTTGTCAATTCTGGCTTCAAGGCAGAGCTTCTTTCTTGGCTTGTCGGGCTCTGATAGGTGTACTTTCGGGGGGTTTTACACCGATGGTATGTGTTACCCGCCTGCAGACGTCAAGATGATACTGATGCGATGCAGATGATTCTCTACCTGTCCTACTTCTATAAACATCATGAGCTTTCCCTCCGACTAGGTTTTTGGTATGCCGGATCCTCATTTGCAGATATCCTCGCTGGTTTTCTTGCCTTTGGTATATTACATATGCGTGGAACAAATGGTCAAGCAGGGTGGCGGTGGCTTTTCCTCATTGAGGTATGTTGTGAAATGACGAGCCCCTTGCAGTGTGTTGCTTTGCTGATAGGATGTAGGGTGGCTTCACATTACTTATTGGCCTACTCGCATTTCTACTGCTACCGCCATCAGCGACACAGACGGCACACTGGGCGCGAGGAAAGAAGGGTTGGTTTACAGAGAAGTATGACTCGATTGCCACACCCTTGTATGAATTGAGACAGTGCTGAAGTAAGGAACAGAGAGGAGACTATCCTCGTCAATAGATTGATTCGCGAGGACCCTAGTAAGGGCACAATGCATAATAGACAACCTTTGACACTGAGGTTTGCATGGCAAAGCTTCAAAGACTTTGACTTGTGGCCTTTGTACATTATTGGCATTACTTTCCTGACACCCTGGAGTTAGTACCTCGAGATCTCGCCGGTTATGACGAAATTTTTACTGACAACATTAGCGACTATATCTCAATACTTCACTCTATTTCTCAAAGATTTCGGCTTCGAGACGTACGAGACCGTTTTGCTCAGCGTCCCGTATAACGTGGGTGACCTAAATCCCCCAATTTACTTATCGCCCACCACTAAGATAATTTCAGGCCATTCAGATTTTGACTCGAATCCTCCTGACCTACATCAGTGAGGCATTTGGAACCCTTGCGTTGGCGGGGGCGGCTGCCCAACTGTGGTTTCTACCCATGCTTCTATACATGAACATTGTGGATTTCAGCCAATCGACTAAATGGACACGCTGGGCCGTGCTCACTGCATTTCTCTCGTATCCGAGTGGTAAGTTGAAGATTATCACCTCTATCATCTAGTAGCTTCGCCGATAACGTATCCCAGCGCACGCACTTCAGGCGGGATGGACTTCTCGCAATGCCAACAGCGTCCGGGCACGGGCGATTTCAGCCGCAATGTACAACATGTGCGTGCAACTATCTTCGATTGTCGCCTCCAAGATCTATCTCGACCGTAAGTCCATCACTATCCGAAAGATTGTGGTACTCGGTGAGCGTGTAGTGCTGACTGATGCTGACGTTCTTCCACCGGCCAGGGGATGCACCACGGTACATATACGGGAACCGCGTGCTCCTCGGACTTGTTTGCAGCAACATTGTCCTTTACATTGCTACCAAGGCGTATTACATGATGCGGAACCGACAACGGGACCGAATGTGGAATGCCATGACCGAGGAGCAGAGGATCGAGTATGTCGCAGAGACAAAGGACGAGGGAAATAGGCGCTTGGATTTCCGGTTTGCGCATTGATTGTACAGACATACTATGATAGGGGCCTCAGTCAAGTCGTTCCCCGGAAGGAGGCATACCACTCGCCCGAGCAAATGAGACTATTAGCAATACTATGTAATCGCAGTTATACAATTTCGTCATCGTTCACAGCCGAGGATCGGCCGCTTGAGTCAGCAGCGGGCTCTGCCTTAACCCAAAACGGAAAGGAGTCAGGGGCTGTCGGTCGTCTCACGTGCCACGGCTACGGACTAGACCCGAAACGGCATAGGGTTGAGGCGCAGCCTGAGGCCCTACAAGCCCCGTGATTCTGATTGTTCGCGGCTTTCCTCTGTAGATACTCATTGCCGTATACTACTCCTTGTCGACTACCACCTATTCTCTCGTTGTCCTCGACCTTTTGCCCTGTTCAACCTATGTCGGCTTGCCTTTGTCCTCATTAATTTCGGGCGACACACCACTTCACCTCCCTCATCCGACCCCGAACTCGACCTCGCAAACGTGGCCTCGGCATCACCGTAATCCAATTAATGGGTTACATGTCCTCCGCAAGACCTCGTCACCTGCTATCCTTCAAGGGGAGCTAGACCTGCCCCGAGACCTCACCGATTTATGATCTGGCTTTCTATCTTCCTTTTCGACTAGTCCCTGGTGGATAACCTTCACTCCGCAACAGCCCATCTCTCGTTTCGCCGATCGCCGCGCAACAGTCCCTCCGCGTTTTACGCTCTCGACCGGGTTGACACCATAAACTCGAACAATCCTCTACTTTCCTACCTGTCTTTCCATTCCATCTCTGCCGCGCAGAAGAATCCAGTCAAGGTGGCTTCCGATAATTCACATTTACTAGGCCGTCCGGAGGCAGGGAGCTCGGAGCTGGTTTTCGATTCCAACCGCGATTCTTACGGAGAAATGCCGTCTAATCTGTCATCTATGCACCGAAATGACGAGTCCCAGTGGAATGAACCGTTACTAAAAGATGAGGAACCCCGAGGGCGTCTGTCAAATGCCAGTTTCGGGAATGGCGATGCAGAAGGCAGGCCGATGCTGCACCATACCCGACGTCCAACTATTCGGAGTGACATCCCGGAACAGACGGCGGAGAAAGCGACCCGACAAAAATATCTGATTGCCTCTGGGTTTCTCTTATTGAGTCTGGTCAGTTTCGTGGTGCAGACTGAGACGGCTGTGTATATTCAGCATGAGTTGCACTGGGACAAGCCGTATTGCATGCTGTAAGTTGGCGGGGTTGAACAAGACTGCACTTTCAGTGTTTTGTGTAATTACTGATGTTTTTGTGATTGACTAGTTACTTCACACATGGCTCCTGGGCTCTTCTCTGGCCAGTCCAACTCCTCATTCTACGCATCCAAAAGCGGAAGTTGTCATGGTCCGCATTCTGGCGCCGCCACGTCTCCCTCCTTCGAACGACTGCGCAGATGGTGGAATCACAGGATATGCACGTGTCCGATGATTATAAGGGAACACCCGTTCGATACATACTCACGACTACAGCGTTCGTGACTACGGCCCTCACGATTGCTGGTGGGTCATGGTATGTCGCCGTGAATTTGACGACCGCTAGCGACTTGACTGCCATCTACAACTGCTCCGCCTTCTTTGCCTACGCCTTTTCCATTCCCATCCTCAAGGATAAACTCCGCTTCGACAAAATCTTCGCAGTTATCATTGCGATCGTCGGTGTCTTGGTGGTCGCGTACGGTGACCGAGCCGAGGGCAAGACGGCGGACGGAACCGTAGGAAAGGCCAGTGAAGAGGCGGAACATCGCCTGATTGGTAACATTATCATCGGCGTGGGCAGTGTTCTCTATGGGCTGTACGAGGTTTTGTATAAGCGATACGCTTGTCCCCCCGAGGGCACCAGCGCCGGCCGGAGCATGATCTTCGCCAACACCTTTGGTAGCTTGATCGGCTGCTTTACGCTGTTTGTACTGTGGATTCCGCTTCCGATCCTTCATATCCTAGGCCTGGAAACCTTCCGCTGGCCCACCGGAGAAACCGCATGGATGCTCCTCATCTCCGTCTGCGCCAATGCCAGTGAGTTTTCCATCCTCCCGTCCCATAGCGAGAAAAACATGCCGTGCGACATATCGCTCCCCCCAAGGCAACTCTCCCAGGCGCATGGCGCTAACAAACTGGTTCCCGCCCCATGCAATAGCTTTCTCCGGCTCCTTCCTGGTGCTCATTTCCCTCACCTCCCCGGTGCTCTCATCCGTTGCCGCCCTTCTTACCATCTTTCTGGTCGCCATTGTGGACTGGTTCCGCACCGGCCAACCGCTCTCCCTCGCGTCTATCATCGGCGGTATCCTAATCATCATCGCCTTCTTCCTCCTCAGTTTTAGTACTTACCGGGAAATGAACGAGGAGCAGAAAAAGAATATCGAAAACGACCAAGTTGAGTCCTCTGATCCAGAGGATGACTAAAACGCGTTTTCGCTAAATATCTTTCCATTGATATATCGTTGTGGAGCATGTTTTCATGCATACTCCCCCCCTTAGTGCGTCTATATATAGAACGGCGGTTTTGTCTCGTGCATATAGTGTGGGATCATGGTGCATATTTTTCTTTTGCTCCCTTTTGACCTATATTTTCTGGAAGACCTGCCTCGAAAACGGGTGTCCAGAAATCTAGTGCAAATTTATTGCCGATCCGAGGTATTCCGGAATCACTTCAGCTATATGCAATGTTCCTTTTGCCCCACACCTCCCCTGAGAATAGTGTTTGAAGTGCATGTTCGCTTGAGGGGGGTGTGACATGCATGTGACCATTCAGCTCATGTATTCTGAGTTCTCTATACTAACTACAAAAACGGGACACTGAAAGGCAGGAATGATTTACCCTGGGTCTTGATAGGACATGACGTAGTTTGGGGGCTGACAGTCAAGATGGCAACGCTTGTATATCCACACGAAGAAAACAGCTCAGTGTTGACTGAACAAAGATTGGAAAAGGAGCTTCGGGCACGATGAGATGAAATAGAAAGGCGATGGTGGCGGGAAAACACTACAAACAGGGCGACGCTGCGTATCCAAAACTACCTAGGACCAAGCTTCGCCAGGGCGCGCGCACCCTGCTCCTCCCATTCTTGCTTGGTCACCCACATGTCCTCCTTGTCCGCGATCTGAGCACGGTTAGTAAGTTGCGTAAAAGGACGAGGGCGTGTATGGAGCATACCAGGTTGGCGAGCACAGCACCGCCGAGGAAGACCATGTGTCGCCGGCGAGGCGGATCCTCGATGCGCACCTTGAATTTCTGCATCAGAGTTAGCGAAACAGTCGATGCGACGATCCATGTGTGGGATTGACGTACGTTCAGTCTCTCCGGGTCTCCCTTGAGTACCCGCGTCAGCCACAGCTGCTTCAGCTCCTTCTCCAGACGCGACGGCAGACCGGGGTACATGCTGCTTCCTCCACTGAGCACGATGGCCTTGTACAAGCTGGAGCGGACGTCGACGTCGGCGCCCTGGATCGTGTTGAAGAGCAACTCGGCCATACCGGGTTGGTCGACGTCGACGAGATGCGGCTGGAAGAGACACTCGGCGGCCTCGAAGCGCTCGCTGCCGACGCGGATGACTCGGCCGTCGGGGAGTGTGTAGGACTCGACGAGCACTGTTGTGTCCTCGGAAAGCTTCTTGTCCAATTCCAGGTCGTAGGAGACGTAGCACAGCTTCTCCTTGATCTGGCGCACGGTTTCGAAGTCGGCCGTACGGTTCAGGGCGTAACCGCGGCGCAGGAGCAGGGCAATCAGGTTGCGAGTTACGTCGCGACCGGCGACATCGAGTCGGCGGATATGGTGGTTGAGAACGGTCGATTCGTAGACGGGAATGATGTGCGTGACACCGTCACCGGAGTCGACGACGACACCACTGCTAAGACCTATGAGACGAGGGAATGAGTCTTGCCGTTCCAGTTCTTGCTTGAACATATGGCAGAGGGAACAATGTATCGCACATACCTTGCGCGTACAACGCCAGCACAGCTTGGATCGCCACATATACACCACCAAAGTTGTAGCCTTCCAGCATGACCTCCGCCATCTGTTCGCGGTTCTTCAGAGGGTTCATGGGGGGTTCGGTCAGAAGGATCTTGCGGCCGGTGGGATCGATCTTCATTTTGTCGTAGAAAGTGTAGTTCCATAGGTGTTGCATGTCATCCCATTTCTTGACGATACCGTTTTCCATCTGCAATGTTGATACCCGGCGTTAACACGTTGGACTGGTGGGTTCGGGCGGAGGTGAAGATAGGCACCAGCACGCGTGATAGGAACGACATACGGGATAGCTGATCTGCAACATAGATCTGGCGGCGGCGGCTTCATCGCCGCACATGATATCCTTGACCACGATGTCGCCGGCCTGCTCTTCAGTACGCAGAATAGGCCGCCCCACTATTGAGGGGAACTGGTGCTCGGGGAAGTTCTGGTCGCCCACGGGGGACGGTATTAGCATGGATTGAAGCTGGCCACGGGCGGAAGAGCAGGGGCGATGGGGCATACCTGCGCAGCATATCCGACCTTGAGGAAACCCGTTCCTCCGTCGAGCACTAGAGGGGATGGGGGTCAGCGGGAGAGTATGTATGGCACCGGCTAGGCAGGGACGGAGCTCACCAATGGGCATGTCCGCCATGGCGG
>RHLO01000746.1:0-24418 GCA_003719415.1 Aspergillus olivimuriae
CAACGACCAAACCCCCATACCAGAGAACCCAACCATCTCCAAAGAGCCTCTCGAAAGACCAGACCAACCACAACATCATCAACAACAACAACCCACCCGCAAATCCCTCCACCAAAACATCTTCGGCAAACTCCGCCCCCTCCCCTTCCAATACCACTGGACGGTCTGGTACGACAAACACCTCGAACCCTCCTCCACCAGCGGATCCCCAACCTCCTACAACAACCGACTCTACATCCTCCACGAAGACGTCGCCGACATCGCCACCTTCTACCGCGTCTACAACAACTACCCCTGGGAGAAGATCCCCCTGCGCGACAGCGTGCATATCTTCCGCAAAGGCGTCAGACCCGTCTGGGAGGATCCCGAGAACCACCGTGGTGGGTGTTGGCGTTTCCGCGTGCCGAAAAGTAAAGCGCAGGCGTTCTTCCATGAGATTGCCATTCTGTGTATGGCGAATGAGTTTCAGGCGGTCTTGGAGAAGGGTATGTATATGTCTGTGTCTTTCGTGCATCCTTCCTTCTCGGTGTCTTGGGTGCTGGGTGGGTTGTTGCTGGTTATACTGATGGTGAGGTGGGTATGGAGCTAACACGGTACAACTATGTAGAACACGATCATGTCCTGGGAGTTTCGACCTCGGTGCGATTCAACTCACATATGATCTCGGTCTGGAACAAGATGGGGTCGAATGAGCGGTCGATTAAAGCGCTGGAACGGACCATTCTGGACCGGTTGGCTCCTGAGTTACGACCGACGAGTTCTGCCGGATCCAATTCGTATTTCTACAAACGTCATGACGAGAATGATGGGTATCACGTCGCCCTCCAGGAGGCGGCTGCGAGGAACTGATTCTAGGTTGGCCAGACTACCTGGTCTTGTGGGCTGCATCTGTCTAAACTCCACTACATCTCGTATATACATTGTGTCTCCTTCCGAAACACCAAGAGAGTAAACGAAAATACATATAGGGGTATCAACCTAGGCGTTCCCATCCCTAGGCAATCAATTAAGCATTAGTCTCGCCCTACAATACAGCAGTGATCTATGGTACACATGATAGCGTAGACATCCATCTATTCAATACACGCAACAGCATCGAGAAGCAGTGACGGATCAACGACTGCGACTCCGTCGTCGGCCCAGGCTTGATCTCCGAGCCCGACGGTCCTCAGCGTCATGATTCCGCTCAGGCTCCTTTTCGCGCTCACGAGTCCGTTCGGCACCTCCACTACCGCCGCCAGGCATGTATCGATCGATCTCCACAAATCGTGGCCGCTCCTCTCCTCGATCTCGTTCGCGCTCACGGTCACGCTCAGCCCGCTCCTGAGAACGGAGTCGTCGCCGAGGTGAACGACTGCGGTTACTCGTGGGTGGCACGTAGCGGTCAATGTCGAGGAGACTGGGAGACGGCCGTCGTGATCGAGAGCGACGACGCGAGCGAGATCGTTTTCGAGATGAAGCAGACGCGCGAGAAGTGGATCGTTCCCGATCACGATTTCGGCCACGTTCACTTTCGCGGTCCCGGTCCCGATCTCTATCCCTGTCGCGCCCTCCGTCGCGAGAACGTTCACGCTCAGCCTCCCTATCTCGTTCTCGGTCTCGATCTCGGTCTCGATCCCGACGTTGTGAGCGGGAGCGGGAACGATATCGAGGGCGAGACCGAGATCGGGAATAATAGCGGCGGCGGCGGTAGTCATCACGAGCACGATCTCGATCTCGTTCACGCTCCCGATCTCGGTCCCTCCTGTCCCTGTCCCGGCTGCGATCTCCCCGATATGAATCGTACTCTCGGCCCCGATCCCGCTCGCGATCTGAGCTGCGCTCACGATACCTGGCCCGAGAACGGTTTCGATCTAGATCGCGATCCCTATCACGGTCATAGCCCCGAGTAGTAGAGCGGCTCCGGCTGCGACGACCTGGCCGATAGCTTCGATCACCGAATCTGTCGGCACGATAATCGCGATAAGAATGTCGGTCATCGGAGTCGCGCTCCCGCGGTCGTGAGGATACGTCCCGGGAACCCGCGCGGTCTTCGTCGAATCGAGAGTACCTTCTTCTAGACGGGCTGCGACTTTCACGTCGTCGAGACTTCGGGCGGTCCTCCACCGCTGAATTCCGTCTTCGTAGTACCTCAGAGTCGGCGGCCGGACTTCCGGATTTCGTCGGAGTGTTCGAGTAACGTAAGTCCGACGTTTTGGGCTTGGTCGGTGGTTTAAGGCCATTCTCGATCGCTTCGGCTTCCTCGAAATCGAACTCCGGCTTCTGGCGCGCTTTGGCAGCCAGCTCCTCCCCTTCCTTCAACAACATCTGCAAAGCAGCTTCCTCCAGGGATTTCTCGTCCACTGGAGGGACGGGGGCCGGTGTCGGTTCCTTCGGTGTTTCCGATCGCGCTTTACGTGGCTCCCGGAGACGCGGCGATTGCGCACGATCCGAACGATAGCCGAGAGAGCGATCGCGACGAAACCTGTCACGGTCACGGTCACGATCCCGCTCTCTTTCTGAGTCTCGATCCCGGGTCCGGCTGCGATCTCGCTCTCGGTAGCGGTCATAGTCTCGATATCTCTCGCGTTCTTCTCGTCGTCGTCGCTCGTATCGCTCCTGGCGTTCTTTTTCTCTCTGTTCCTCGAGAAGTCGTTGCTCCGCTCGGCGCTGTTCCTCGCGTTCTCGCCGCCGCGCGCGCTCCTCTTCTTCCTTCTTCCGTTCGATTTCACGCTGTATCCGCGCTTCTTCCGCTTTCCGTCGCTTCCGTTCCTCTTCAATTTCCTTTTGCTTGCGCAATTCCTCCTGGTAGGCTTTTTCGCGGATGTCGCGCTTTTCCTTGATCTGGGCAGCGTAGTCTTCGTCGGTTTTGTTTCCTGCTTGCTCTTCACGGGCTGCAGCTTCATCGCCAATTTCCTGACGGCGAATTTCTCGAACGGACTCTAATATTGCAGGGAGGTGGTTGGAAGCCAATGCATCCAGAGACTTTTCCACGGTTTTGTAGATATCACTCCGGTCGACGGCGCCCTCAATTAGTGTCGCAGCTTTTCCACGCTCACGGGACAGTAACTCGGGTTCGCGCTCGATTTCGGATTCTGCGAGTTCAATGAGAAGGTTTGTGAAGTCGGTCTTTGCTTGCTGCAGAGAGCGCATTAGTATTACATAGCAACCGGGACCTTGCACATGTGATGAAAAGAAACAAACATGTCGATACGGGAGAAGAAAACATACCCCATCATGGAAATCTGCCCACATTTTCTTCCGAATCGTATCAAATCCACCTTTCTTTTTGAAAGCGTGGAGGAGGTTGTCGATGGCGCCAAGTTGTGTCGCGGTCAGCGGCAGCTCGTCGATCTTGAATTTCTTCCGTTGCAATCTCTCGATGTCGACTGACGGGCGCTTGACGGCGACCGACGCAGCCACCGGAGTGACAGCGGGTGTCTCCTCCTCTGGGCCAGCCATGACGAGAAGTCCCGGACGGGCCGGGGAGAGAGAGACGGAAGGGATGGTATCTCCAAGCGACAAAGGTGATTGCGTCTGGAAAAGCAGGCAGGTACCGACGGCCGAGAAAGGCGGCGCTGATCGCGACGCGGGAACACAGGGGTGACTAAGGGTACATACTACCGGTACAATCCACATTGACCGCCTTCTGTATGAAGACAGGGCCGTGCTGGCTGTCTGCTCGGCACAACGATAATCCGCGCTTGCGAACTGCCGGCCCATGATTCGATGGGCAACCTCAAGTGCGCTGGAACCGCTCTCCTCCGAACGCCGTCTCGCATTACCCCCAGTATCCCGCCGGTTATCGCGTTTCGACCACGCCATTGACTGCTTCGTGATTGTCGACGCAGTCTCTCGATTCCACTCCCTTTTCGTCCCGCCGTTTTTGGCCGCCGTCCGCGCCGTCCGCGCCCCCTCCACCATGGTTCACAAAGTCCTCTTCTGGGGCGGCTTCGGTATGTATATCGGGCGGGGGATACATCTGCTCCCTCTTGCTGGTTGGGATGGTCTTCCTCTGCCAAAAGACGCCCCTCAATGGCGGATTTCTGCAACCACAGGGCTAACAATCCAACACAGGTATCGCCGTCCGTCTGTGGCAGCTCGGCATTGAAATGCGTCCCATCCTCGCCAAAGAGTCCCTTTGGGTGTACCCCCTGTTCGCCGGAGTTGGTGGAAGTTTCGGATACTGGCTCCAGGGCGTCGAGTCCCGACAACTGAAGATGCTCGCACAGCGCCGGGAGGCGATCCTCGAGAAGCGTCGGAGACGGGATGAGGGCTCGTTGAGCAAGGTTGAAGAGGCCGGTACTCTGGCCGCGACGTCGTGAAGGATGGTTCTGCTGTGTGTCTGCGTGTCTCTGTGTTTATATTGCGGTGGATTTCCATGACGGAAGGTCGTTTGATCGGGCCGTGGTAACGGACCAGCCCGGTCGTGTATCAAAAATTCTAGCGGTTCTGCTCGACTTCAGGGAAGAAGTTTATTTCCGTGAAGGATACATCACTGCTTACGAGCAAACCTGTGGATTCATTTGTTTGGCATTTCTTTTCGTCGCATTGCAATGGCAAAGTTTCTTGTTCCTATTCCTATCTTCTTTGTAGTATCTAATCCGCCTGGATATCCATGCATGTGGGACTTCATTGAATGAGTGAGGATCCGCGCTTTGCCCTCCAGGTCTTGTACTCCTCTCTGCCCTTTTCGCAATTTACATCATACTATCCGCGATTAAGCACCTGGTGAAGCTCCCGCAGCACTTCGTTGTACTCGTTCAGCTCCCTCATATCCACCACCCGGCCGGCATCACAGAGATCCGTCTGCAATAGCCCACAAGGAGAAGTTTGACCATCAAGGACTCTAGTGATGGCAAGTCTCTCGCGTCGCGAAGCTCCCTCCAGTCGAACTTCTCCTGGCACTCCATGAATTCAGACTCTAAGCGCTCCCCACCCAAGCACCTCTTCTGCAAGTCGACAACACCCATTCACACAGGTACACTGAGTCAGATCAACGTAAAGATGTGACAACGTAAAGTTCTGGCGTACAAATGTCAACGTCCGACCCCAGAGATACTCCTTCATGTTCTCGATATGTTGTTTGTGCAGATCGTTCGAACAGTCACCCGGCGCGTCAGGACTCGTCAAGCCCCCAGACACATCAGACGAGCTAAACCGGGCATGTATCGCCTTCAGCTTACCGACCGCAGTAGATATGTATTGAGAATCATGATCATAGGCTAACCCTTCCACCACATGCGTTACGGCAGGGAGTTCTTCCTTCAGAAACCGAGCCATATAAATGTAATCGCGGCTATCAAAGATGATCTCGACCTTGCGAATTTGTTTGAGATTATCACGTATGTGGGAGAGCTCCCTACAGGCCGCTGCCAATAGGTCGACCTGGACGATGGAAAAGGTGTTTTCACTGAGGTATATGGGCAGCGCTTCTCGGTAGACTTGTCTCGAAACTCTGAGGAGCGAGAATGTGGGGGTGCCGTAGTGGTTGACTCGATTTTTGTCCGCCAGGTACTTCATGGAGATGAATGGACGGATGAAAATACGGTGAGTTACTAAAGCATGCCGGTAGATTTGCTCGCGAAGGGAGAGAGGGAGGTCAAGAAAGGATGCCATCTTTTAGAGAGTTGCGTTGCTTGGAGAAAACGATAGTAAGGTAAAACGCGAAAGATATTTATCTCAACGAGACTTGATGAGAGTGTTCAAGGGGATGGGCACATTTAGAAAGAACTCGTTCTTTTATCCATTGCTGGTTCATTGTACGTCACCCTCGACTATGTGTTACTCCTCAGATCTAGTCGACATTGATAAGCCACATACAATGAGACCAACAGGTGATGTACTCGATTCGAATTAACATTCCAGGATAATCATTACAACACAATGGTTTATTCCAAATAGTGTACAGTATCTTTATAGATCCTTTCAGTATCTAAGATTTCTCTATGGCGAATTGCAGCGTGATCTCCCATTTCTGACCACCAGACCCATATCCTCCACCGAGTCGGTTTCTGATAAGGCTGGAGATACGCTCACGCAGGCGAATGAGATTCTCTTCAGAACCAGACACCCGGAGGTTTAAATTTGCCATGCAAAGCCCATAGTGAACCTGCCAGAATCTCGCATCATCAATGCCAAAGACGCATGGGTCGGCCTCAATATCACGGATAACATCGCCGACTCCCTTGCCGGAGTAGGACATCAGGAGCATAGATCCCAACGTCTTGACTAGGCGCACTCCGATGACACACATGGAGATAGAAATGGAGCCGGA
This sequence comes from Aspergillus olivimuriae, assembly GCA_003719415.1. Classification (NCBI taxonomy): domain Eukaryota; kingdom Fungi; phylum Ascomycota; class Eurotiomycetes; order Eurotiales; family Aspergillaceae; genus Aspergillus; species Aspergillus olivimuriae. The sequence goes on from RHLO01000746.1 coordinate 6,257, forward strand.
CAAGAGCACATCAAGCCAATTGTACAGTTTGATGGAGACGAGCGGGAGCAACAGCAGCAGCGCGGAGCACGAGAGCGTCAGGAAATGGGAAGGATTGCTGAGAACCGACGGAAGCGATTCAATGTACCCAAATCGAATCGTCTTGCCGATGCGTCCGTGGTTTTTGAGACCAATCGCGGATACCAACGTGGAAGAGATTGCCAAGAGGGCAGTGACATCCACACTGCCCACGGAAACACGTTCATGAGCATGCGGGTGATGCGGTTCATGACCTGATGACTCGAGGAAATGTTGCAGATTGTGGGAAATGAGATCCATTCCCATGAACAGCAACAGCACACACATGGCAAACCCAGCGAGCACTTCTGCCCGTTCCAGTCCAAACGGATGCCGCACACTCGATCGCTTCCACACTTCAAAATTGCCGAGCACGTCTACCGCTACGCAGAGCATCGCGCCCAGGGAGTCAAACAAAATCAGGTGAGATAAAGCCGTCATCGCTAGGGAGCCATGCGCGCTCCACAAAGTATATGCAGCGACAAACATATGGCACACACTCCACCAGAACCGTGTCTTCTGGTCTTTCGACATACTCGCGCGACACTCTGCCAGGGTCGGAATCGGTAGCGAGTTGGGAAGGGCAAGAGGCGCCCTTGGTGGAGGCTCGAGAAAGATTTGATGGGAGATACTACTGTGCTTGTATTTGTGTCCCCGTCGTTGGCCAATGTTCTACTCGGTCAAGATGCCCGGCGCGTGGTTAGTCTTCGCTGCGCCTGGGAAACGGCAGGAACAGTTGACACCAGACTTACCGACTTCACCACCGGGCTCTTCGCCATGCTCATGGGCTGGAAATTAAAGGGCCCGGAGGCCGCATTGTCATTCTGGCCATTCTGCGCCGTGGTGTCCGCCGGGCTAAGGTTGAACGACGCCCGTGTGGGACTCAGCCGATTGCGCCCATCGGGATCCAAGCCCTTCACCGACGGGGGAAACGAATCGACCAGCGGCGACAGAGTATCATGATCGCGAGCCGCTCCGAGACGATCACCACCCGCTGTGACATGGTCTGGACCACTGGATGGGTCATCGAGGGGCGGGGTGGGAGTGCGCGGAGGAAGGGGAATCGGTAGGTTCGAGGCCATTGCGCTGGTGGAGGAATTGGCGACCGGCGCCGTGGAAAGAATGCTGGTACTGGGTCCCGGTGGGTTTGGAAGGTAATGAGGTAGCGTTGCACCGGTCTGCTTCAAGACAAAGCTTGCTCTTTGCCTCCCGAAGCCTACCGGAGAGCAGCAGGCGACAATAGCAGAGACAGGCGGCGATAAGGAGACGCGGCAGGTCTCGATCACGAGGCGGCGGGGACACTGCGGCCTCAGGCCACTCACTCGTCACTCATAGCATCATCGACTCCCGCCCGCTGGCCTCCGACATCTTCCCCTCGTCATCTCCCATCTCCACTGCTCTCCACCCAAGTCGATACCCGAGTACTCCCATTGCTCGACCCTCTTTAATGTTGGCTGGCCTGTCCTGTCTGGGACCGGCGATGCGACACGCAACCTAGGCCTCCTGCTTGGCTCCCTCCAATTCTGATGCCCAGCATCCCCCGGCATCGATGGATCAACGCGGTTCCTTCTTTTTCCTCCTGTTCATCTTTTATCTGCTCCTCAGCTCGCAGTCGCATGCGCCGTTGATTGTTCAGGACCGGGAGCACCAACGCGAGCTCGCCCGAGAGCAACATGCCTTGCGCTTACTCAATGAGTCCCAGTATGGCGACTTCAACCCCGGAGCGGATAGCTGGCTTCCCTTTGCGGGTGCTCGGAAGAACGATAGCTACGCATGGAATCTCCTTCCAGATGTACAGGATACCGTTCGTTCCCAGCTGCGAAACGCCATCACCGGGGTCGGATTAGTGCCTCCGCCAGCGCTTGAAGATCCGGGGGCCGTCCCCGCACTCAATCTATCACAGCTACTCCTCCCCGTCTATCGCAATGCGACGGGGAAGATGCGAGGCGACTGGGTGCGCCGACACATAGAAAAGGAGATCCCTCCGCTCAACACCACGGCCATCATGCTGGAAAATGAGTACTTCACACGGGAGTTCAGTCAGAATATCACCGGGAATAGGGGGACCTTCTATCTAGATCTCCGCGAAGGTGGTGGGGAGGAGTTGCGATTACGCTCTGGCCATGTTCGGGAAATGCGAGCAACATTGGCAGTCGAATCCGGAGATCTCTGGGGAAATACATGGCTAATGCCGCTCTTTGGCGTGCATTTTCCTGAGACCGGAGGAATCGTTTTGACCACGACGAGCGAGAAATTTGGGGGCATTTTCTCGCTACCTCACTTTACGCTCAGCCAGGACTCGCACGATCTATCCCATCAATTAATCCTCAAGTCTCTCTCGGACGCTATGTCAGAAAGGCACATTCGGCCGCCTACGTTATTCCCCTGGTCCTCGCTGGTCGGGACCGAGCAGGTGGAGTTTCCGGCTCCGAAGTGCGAGCACATCGTTTACTTGCAACAACATCCTGTTACAGTCGACAACTATCTCGCAGACAGACAATTAATTGAGCAGATTGAGCATGAGCTCCGATATCCGGTGGGTGCGCCAGTTCCATCCCCGCCATTGATGACCATGTCGGCTGTGGTCTTTTCGCCGGACTGTGGGTACATCCTGGAGACCAAGGGAGCGCCAGAGTTTCCTCCGACCGATGGACTGTACCTCATGGGGCCAAAATTGGAGGAGTTTGGTAAATACTCTTCCCGTGTCATGTTCTTGGTATCGGGGGTTGTCGCAGCCCAAATTGGTCTTCTTCTACGCCAGATCAAAGAAGCGTGTACGCCGTCCACCAGAAGCCGGATCAGCTTCTATACGATCGCTCTCATGGCATTTGGGGATGCATTTGTGCTTGTCTTCCTTCTGCTAGAGCTGTACCCTGCTGTCTCCTTCTTGGTCATGTCAATGGTATCGTTCCTCACATTTCTGTCGGTCAGCTACATCGGCATGAAATTCATGATGGAAATTTGGGCCGTTCAGGCCCCTGAGCGAAGGGAACAAGACCGGCGGTCCAGCCCTGCGACGGCTCGTCCGGGAAGTCTCCCTTTGCCAGCCACGGCTGCACGGGTCCGCGACTCAGGCGCAACCCCGATCATCCTGACCCCCGACCAAGATCCTCCTGCGGAGGAGCAGGAGCCAGCACCACAGCGCAACACACCACCCACGGCAATCGAAACGCGCAGCGACGTCGGAGCCATGTACGCCCGGTTTTACTTCATCTTGTTCGTGATGCTCATCGTCTCGATCTGGTCTTTCCTCTGGCCCAACCGGATGGGCGCAATCTATGCCCGGACCCTCGGATTCATTTATCTGTCTTTCTGGACGCCCCAGATCTACCGAAACGCCATGCGCAACTGCAGAAAAGCCCTCCGCTGGGACTTTGTCGTCGGCCAAAGCTTCCTCCGACTGTTCCCGTTCATGTATTTCCTCATGGTCCCAGGGAACGTCCTCTTTGTCCGGTCCGACACAACCACCGCCCTCGCCCTGGCCGGTTGGGTCTGGATCCAGGTCTGGGCATTGGCCAGCCAGGACATTTTAGGTCCACGATTCTTCGTGCCCCGTGGCTGGGCACCGCCCGCATACGACTATCACCCCATTGTGCGCGACGCAACCGACTCCGGAGACGATCTGGAATCCGGCGGCGTCCTACCAATTGGAGCGCTTCGCGCCGACGAGAGGGACGCCTCCGGCGAGGGCAAAGACGATGATAAAGCCCGCTCCAGCCAGCGAAAGAAGGCAGTCTTTGACTGTGCCATCTGCATGCAGGAGATCGAGGTCCCTGTTCTTTCTGCGCCTGGCGCGGCAGGAGGAAGCAGTGTGGCTGATGGGGCGACCAGCATTCTGAGCCGTCGCATGTACATGGTTACCCCGTGTCGACATATTTTCCACAGTACCTGTTTGGAAAGCTGGATGCGGTTGAGGCTGCAATGTCCCATCTGCCGAGAGTCGATCCCGCCTGTATAATAGATAGTGTAAATGTAAAGGTCATTTTTGAGATACGGGATTAGCTCTGCCTTGTAGTTGTATAAGACTGAATTCTCTTCAAGGGTGTGCGCAGCATAGTAGTCATGAACAACAGCCGAGTCATCCATCTACTCATCCGAGTCTGTGCTTTCCGAGGCTTGACATCATACATCCGGAGCCCCGCCAGCTTAATGGCTTTCCCATGCGCAGCTCCGGCTGTCTTGTTCCATTGAGTCAGTGATAAACCGTAGGCAGTACTACACTTATCGCAATGTCCTTCCCACTGCGCTCCCAGTTAGTAGCAAGAATGAGAAAGTACACCTCAGTCATGAATATATTATTAGCAAGCTCTCCCTGTTGAAGACGAAGAACCCAACGCAACTCTAGCATTTCCAACCGTTAAGCGTGACAAACCCCAGAAAAGCAAAGCAAAAGAAAACTATCAAGTATAAAAAAAGTAAAAAGCCATGCAAGCTGCACGAGGCTCCAAACCAATGTCCAAGCGCTTTCATTTTTATAAGTAACATAACGAGGAAAAAAGAAATAGGAAAGAAAAAGAGGAATTCCACTCCACATTCACCTCATCTCATCTCATCCTGGAAGAATTGGGTCGACCATTTACTCCTCATCAATGGAAGCCTTGTAGGCCTCCGCATCGAGAAGCGCATCCAGCTCGGCTGCGTCGCTGACCTCGATCTCGGCGATCCAGGCATCACCCTCGGGGCTCTGGTTGATGAACTTGGCGTTGTCCTCGAGGACGCTGTTACCCTGGATCACCTTACCGGCGACGGGGGAGAGCACGTCGGAAGCGGACTTGACCGACTCGACGGCGCCGACGGGCTCGCCGGCGCCAACCTCCTGGTCCTCGGCGGGGAGCTCGACGTAGACGACGTCACCGAGGGAGTGGGCGGCATACTCCGTGATACCGATCTTGGCTGTTTGGGGGAGGTCAGTTAGCATTGTACTTCTTTTAATTGGTGAGAATGTTGTCTCCATTTGTGTGAATGACACAGACAGGAGAGGGGATAGAGAGAGGATAGGACGTACCGGTCTTGCCGTTATCGGCCAACTCAATCCATTCGTGAGACTCGGTGTACTTCTTCACCTCCACTGCGAGCGAGAACAAGATAATTAGTATTTTTGCTACAGCGTCCAGGGTGCCAATGGCTCTGGGAGCACAGAATTGAGGGTGTTCGTACTGAAGGGGCTCTGGGAGAAGCTCCTGATGGTTCCCCGCGGGAAACCCATGGCGGGCGAAACCCTGCGGGCAGCGGCCAGAGGGAGCTTTTGGGAGAGTACGCGCGAGGCGAAGGGACGGACGGAGCGGGCGACAGCAGACATTGTGGAGGGGAGTCGGGGGAAGTGAACTGAGGGAATATGAGGCAGGGAATAAGGAAGACGGAGAGAGTGAGAAGGAGGAAGAATGGAGGGAGGGAAAGGTAGAGTTGAAGAAGGAAGATCAATCCGCGGAGAGAGCGAGCGGGCTTGCCGAGCTGATAGCGGTGCCAAGCCGACCCCGATAAGCGCGCTTGTTGGCCGCAGCCTCACGTCGGGAAAATCTCGTCATTTCCCCCCCATCCCGTCAGTCTTCTCCGACGCCTTGTTGTCCCCACCCGTCCGTCGAGACCATGTTGTACGAGTTGATTGCCATTGTATGTTGCTGTCGGAGCCATTGCGATCGGGTTTCTGTGGTTTGCCTCGCTAATGATGCTCCTTCACTAGGTCCGCCCCGGCAGCCTCCACGAGGTTCGCGAGTACGTCCCCATCTCCTGACTACATCACCACTGCGCGATGCATCTACAAGACTGTCATCTGCCCATCGCAGCGGAACACCCGGACGAACTATGAACGAGACCTCCGTATCTAACAAGACTGATGCAGGATCGCCCGTAATGCCGGTATTCAGGTCCTCCGGTCCGGCGGCGTAGTCCGTGGATATACGAATTGGGGTACCTTCCGACTGCCCAAGCCGACCACGAAACATCAAGCTCGATACACCGAAGGACAACACTTCATCATGCGTTTTGACGCTTCCGGCCCCGTTCAGACTGCTGTCCGCCGAACGCTGGGTCTCGATCCCCGGATGATCCGCTTCTCCGTGGTCAAACTCGGCGACAAGCTCGAGGAGATCAAGGATGTGGAAGGCAAGGTCAACTGGAACAACACGCGCAGTATCTCTGATTCCATCTGAACGACATATGGATTGTCACGAGTTGGTTGGGATAGGGAGGCATGGATTGTTATGGGATTCCCCTGGCTTCGCGGGTTGATTCTCGGGGTTCAACTGATGTATCATTATTGTTGTTGTTTTCTTTCTGGGACAGGAGATGATTTTTGTACTATCATACCAGCATCGCAGGCGCATATATATTCTTTTTTCGCGATCTTTCAATACGACCGCTTCTGTTGTCACCCTTACGACACGTGACTTCAATCCTATCTGTCGCTGAAGTCAACTGCGGAGTTCGAGAACGGGAGTAATATGGAAGACTTGCAATTTGATCATGTACTGATTGTGTCGGCCTATGATATTCTGGCTATTAGAAATCTAATCAGCCATCTCCACTATTGAGTTATAAGAGGTTATAATTTCAGGTACCTGACAGCAACTCTATTCTACCACCCAAAGAGTCCCCGCAAAGTAGTAATCACCTCCGACTTTCAACCTACTCTGCAGTAGCCAAAAGGGAAAAAGAAAGAAAAGAAAAGAAAAGAAAACCCCATCATTGCCGACAGAGCCTATCTGGTCGGCCCGTGGCGACGATTGGCCTGCGAGGCGCAGGACTCCGCCTCTCGAGTGAGCCGAGGTTCTTTACAAAGTCGGGGAACACGTAGGCTCATGGCCATCCCCTTTCCTGGACCCTACACTCCATAGCTTCTAGCGTGAGACACTGCATTATCGGCTCCGGAGTCTTCAACTCTCTCCCTCTGCCTCCAGCCAATCGAACGGATCGCACGCAGCTTACGCAGGGTACACCCCCGCGCTGGAGAAGCCGACATCGCGAACCCATCGGAAGATACCGACGCGGCAAAGCGCAACATCTCCCCAATCTCAGCTCAACCGGACAAACCCTCGACCAACCGAGAGCGACCCGAAATGGAAGATGAAGAGCTACCCATCGCGATCTCTTTCGCCGGTCTGATGGGCCTGGAACGACTCGACAGCCCGAACCCGACCCCAACAGAGCCCGAGAAAATCGAGCGCTTTCAGTCGCTGGCACGCCCGTTTCCTCCCGGGGAAGGGGACCGGTCGTTTGGCGGACACGTCTATGCGCAATCGGCCTACGCGGCGTCGAAGACCGTCGGGGAAGGCTTCGTCATCCATGTAATGTTACCCATCCTGCATCACTCCCGACGAGCGTACTAACGGGCAGCCAGAGTCAAACGGGCACATTTATCCTGCCGGGACGGTTGGACGTGCCGTATGTGTACACCGTACGCCATCTACGAGACGGAGGAGCGTACTGCACCCGTGCCGTGGACGTGCGACAAGCCGGCAAGATCTGCTTCTCGTGCCTCTGTTCGTTCAAGCGGGACGAGCAGCAGCGCGCGTTCGGTCATCAGCCTGTTCCTGTGCAGGAGCGGTACAAGTCCATCCTCGAGGGGAAGCGGCCGGAGGACCAGCCGCACAGCCCGAGTGTGGACGTGGACTGGTGGATTGATGCGATCCAGACGGGGAGCTTTGTGGAGCGGGAATTCCCCGGACTGGACGTGCGCAAGACCGATATGATGGACTACAACCAAACGGAGGAGGTGAAGCAGAACCCGGTGAAATATCGGCAATTGACGCAGTACTCGCTCAAGGGGTCGCCGGATGGTGCGTCGGCCGTGGTGGACCGGGAGGCGCTGCGGAAGAGGGATGACGCCGGCGAGTTTGATAACTTGTATGCCTGTGCGCATATGTATTCGAGTGATAAGAACTCGTTGTTGTTGATCCCGCGTGCGCTGGGCCATACCGCGTGGGTTGCGATGGCTAGTCTGTCGATCACGGTGGTGTTCCATGAGCATGGCGAGGCGCTGCGGATGATTGATTGGGATGCGCCGCTGAAGGAGAACGGGGAGCTGCCGAAGAAGTGGTTCATCCAGGAGGCGTGGTCGCCTCGGTCTGGGGAGAACCGAGTGATTCATGAGAGCTGGATATGGGGGCCGGAAGGGACGTTGGTGGCGTCGAGTTACCAGGATGGTATGTTGCGATTGAAGAACCGAGAGAAGCTCTAGTATTCTTAGATGTGTTTCGATAGAGGCGTATATAGAGACCTTCTAGACGTGGGAGATGTGGCTGGTGGAGGTTTGCTTTCCGCGGTGCTTGTTGAAGGGTTTAGACTGGGAATAGAATCAAGACTATGGTAGCCCTGGCTCCTCTGGTGCTTCGGGGCTCCCTCGATGTATATTGGTGTTCTTTCTCCTGCTGGTGAAGTTCGACTGTCTATCTGACTTTTGTAGGGTCAGAGATATTCCCGAGTCCTGATTCTATTCTCTATCGGTACCCTTAGGAGATAAGGTCAGATAAAGATATGTATACGACCCAAGCGATGATCGGACGGCCAGTGGCGAGGCCACGCATCGACCTTCCTAAGGCGGCCAATCGTGCGAGGGGAACTTCTCCACCGGACGGGAGATATCAACCATGAATACTTCCTGCATCACTTCATGCATTTTGTTCCCTGGCCACCCTCGTAGCTGAATTGCTCACCGCCGAGAACCACCAATTTATCAACCGAGATCCATCCTTCAAACGCACCATCTCGAAAAGACACCCCGACAGCTCCCGCCATCACGTCAAATCCTTTCCTGTACATCCACTCGACCACGAGAATCACCCCTCGCAGTCGTCACTCCTCCCATCACCATGACGATTGAAGTAGTCCCTCTGACAGAAGCCGACATCCCTGGAGCGATCGAGGTGATCCAGCAAGCCTTCGCAGACGACCCATATTTCAAGTGGGTCTTTGATGCCTCCAAGGTGAGTTCTGATCGATCGCCGAGACCAGAGACGCGATATCGAGGACGCAAGATCATCCCTCCCAGACCCTCGGTTCAACCACCAAAGCTAACCGGCAGCAATGCATCCGGCGCAATCGGCTCATCCCCGATTCGCGTTCCCCGATCCATTGAGCTTCCGACCAACAGTTCAACAAGCAAAGAAACCATGATTCCCTCGCCGCGCGCTGTCGCTGGGGTATCAACAACGCGCTATTCTACGTCGCCAAAGAGACGCACCCCTCCACTGCCGAGGACTCGGCCTCCGCGCAGGTGCTCGGGGTATCATGCTGGCTGGCGCCTCATGCGGCCACCGAGCCGGAAAGCTGGTACAGCTGGTACCAGGGGTGGGTGCTGTGGTACCGGCAGGGATTGAACAACCTGTGGCATTGGGGCCGCGGGGGTCTCAACTCGCGGCGGTACTGGATTTGGAAACAGCGCCAGCAGGAGGCGCAGAGCGCGATCTGGGATGATCCGCGCGGGTATTACTTTTGTAATATCGTGGCGGTCAGTCCGGATGCGCAGGGGAAGGGAATCGGCCGGAAGCTGTTCGAGATTGTGTCAGATCGAGCGGATCGGGAGGGGATCAAGTGCTATCTGGAGAGTTCGCGGAACGTACCCAATGTGCAGATCTACGAGAAGATGGGGTTCACGATGAAGAGGGAGATGGAGTGTCGAGATGGGGATGATGTGTGCATGGTGGGTGTCCTGACTCCTGCTGCTCTTGGGAAGATCAGTCGTGCTAACCGGTGTTCTTGCAGTTGTATTGTATGGACCGGGAGCCTAAAGCAGATCAGTGAAGGAATGGTCTGAGTCGGAGACTCGTGCGGTGAAGATGATTGATTGAGATCGGAATAAACGCGACAGCACGTGGACTGAGATTTATAAGCGTACGTACATACTTCAACGACGACCTATGGAACCACCAATAGTCTATTTTGACTTCAAACTGTCCTCGACGCTCTCATACATCATCTTTCTCGCTACTCAACATCCCGTCCAGCAGGGGTCCTCGTAGATCAGCGCGTTGCTAGCGTCATCAACCCCCTCTGACGAATCCAGGGAACAAGTTACCGGCATCAACACGGGATACTATACTATTCTGATCACCCTCGAGCGATCCACCATGCGATCGAAACAAGTCCTAACCCATGTCCACGAGCCGACAGCACCAATCACCTCGTCTTCCCGCCCGGACGGAGTACGCAACATCCATCATGACACCAAGCTCGACGCACAGAAGACCGACCTCGTCCTAGTCAAACGGACAAGCCAGCCGTTACCGCCAGGCTCCCAACGAGACCGGCCCAAGAGATCGTCAGGTGTCGATGTCATCCGTATGAAGCGCGGCCTCCCTTAGCCGAAAGGTCCCTTCCCGTCGTCTCCCCGTCTCCCCGCCGCCCCGGGGGGGAGGCCTGTCTCTGTTTGGATTATATTGGCTCCGGTGAGTTTAAACCGACGTAGACTCCCCCTCCGCATCGAGCTTTTTCTCTTCCGGTCAAGGGGAGAGATAGGCAAAGAGGGGGAAAGACAGAAGATTGACTCGAAGACACCCCCACGCTTCCCTCCCTGCCTCCCTCCCCTCATTATCATTATTCGATACGGAGTCGCCCCCCAGATAGTTTCCATTAACCTGGGTTTTCTTTCTGCACGGCATGTCACAATTCCGAATCCTCCCTGCTCTCACCGATCAACAAGAAGCGTAGGCCGGTCAGCCTGCCTACCTACCTACCTACCTACCTACCTGCCTATCTACCTAGTGAGTAGTGAGCCAGTCAAAGCCCCACCGATCGCCCTATACAGAGAAAGTACTCACCGAAAAGAGGACGACGATCGGTCCAGATCGGCCCCTCCATCGTCGCAGGGACGCGTATCGCATCTCATCATGATGATGAAACTATATACCAATTCATCACGGCGTCGGGCCGAATCTGCGCTTCCCGATTTGGAAGATCCACCCGCCGGAAGCGATCCGCAGGCTCTGGGCTGCGCTTGAGGACGACGCTAGAGCATCTTGGTACCACTTTGGGGCTGACGGGTGGTGATATGATACGCTTGGTGGCGTCGGGGGGAGGGAGGTACCGAGTTGGTATTATTCTGGTGAAGCTGTTGGGTCCTCGGTATGTGATGGGGGTGGTTTCTTTTTTTTTCGCCTTTGACGGTTTTTACCTAGAGCATGACAGATCGGGTTGGTCCGAACGGGAGGATGACGGTGTGTTTCGGGGTGTCTGTCGGTCTGTCGGTCTGTCAGGGCCTCCTCCGTGCCGAGAAACCTGAACCCACAGTCAATAATTATTATAGAATAGGAAAAAAAGAAAAAAAAAAAAAGAAGAAGAAGAAGAAAAGAAAAAGAAAGAGAAGAAAAAAGCTTCGGCAGGGACTTCCAAAGGAATGTATTATTACCCACTCGAGCACGTTTCGCAAATGACAGGAGAATACCAAGTGCCGGCACTTTTGAATGCCGCGGGTGGGTTCTCCTGCAGCTCTTGACAGATACATACCATAGTACATCGTACCTCAGGCTTGCAAAGGATTCCAGAGTGGAGAGAAGAACTGCCAAACTAGAGGTTTAGCCTCGCCTAGTGTGTTTCTCTCTGTTTCTTTCGTCGGTTCCTCCGAGTGTTGCCGCATATCATGCCTTTGCCTTGAGTTTGATCCATATGTACTTCTTTCCGACCTACGGCACAGATCCGGGTGCACCTGATAGACCAGTGAATCCCCAGCCCTTCCCCGGAGTCTCGGGCAGATACATTCCTCCCCACCTAGATATCTGACAGGGGAGGACGAAACGAGGCAAAAAGACGACCCAACACCGACAATCCAGTCCAGTCAAGACGGACCGCTGGAGATCACATCCACAACATCTCCATCAATGTCGATATATATCTAAGTACTCCGGAGTACAGAGTAGCTGGGGTAGTCATTCAAAAGATGAAAGGAAGGGCTCGGAGAGGACCACCACCGACCGGTCGACCTGTCAGAGAACGTTGCTCACCAGGGGCAGAAACGCGAGTCAAACACGACAGCACCCCCAATAAGCAACGCCATCACATCGGCACCTACATAAGCCTACCTACCTACATAGTCCAGGGTGAGGTAGTTAATATCGGACCCGGGGTTCCGACCCAGCAAACATTCTTATTCGGACGGAGGTAGTACCTTATTGTCGTAGAGTGGGTGGAAAAAATATAAATAAAATAAATGATTAAAAAGTCTAATAGATAAGAATCTAACATTAAGAAAAAAAACAAACACAAAAAGAAAACGGGAAAAAAACAACTAGGTACTAAACCCGTCATCCCCTGCCCTTCCGGCAATTTCTCCCCGGCCTAGTTCGGTACTGGGATCGCAACCCTAGCTCGAACTACGTAGGTAGTACGTCCTGCCACCAAACCCCCGCTCAAACAAGCGAGCGAAACAGGGGAAGAAAAAAAATCCTTCTCGAAAGCAATCTGTCAAGTTGGTTGATCCGTGCCTCCCTGTCTTTTTTCTCATTGGTTACAGGGACGGGATAGGTACCTAAAGTGACAGGAAGATGGTGCTATGTAGTGTGAACGCCAAGGAGCAGAGGAATTCAACGGTCCTACCTAGCTACTATGTGAAAGTACGACGTAGGGATCCGAGCAAGGCAGGCTGGCGGGGCCCGTTCCTTCAGCCACTTTCCCCATGGCGCTTGCGGATGAATTTCCCGAGTGGTCCCTGGGACCGGCTCCTGTACCTTGATCTGGGTTGGGGGCTACGATGTTAGTCTGCAGTCAGGGCAGGTACTACTTGATGATAATGGGTATCCGTCGCGGGAGTGGTTGACTCGGTTGGGTGCAGGTGCATGGCCCGCTGTCACCTGTCTCCCTCTGTACCTAGTGGTCGAGGTTAACCAGGGGGTGGCCAATCAGGGAATTTAGGGGGGGAAATGGTCGGATGCCGAGTCCAATGGGTAGTCCAAATCAGGGGTAAAATATAAAAGCCTACCTACCGACTTGGTCGCGGGATCGGTACGATTTGCCAAACACAAGGAACGTGACACGCCGGCACGGCATTGCTGGACCAGCCATCACATGGAATCATGGGATCTGGCAGATAGAACAAGGTACAGTACGATGATTATACATATATATATATGTATGCTCCGTATTTTTCCTACTACTGCAGCTCGATTATGGTACCCACTCGGGAATATTCTGTAGGTTCGAGACCTCATATTAGCCACAGTTTACCCCGAGGAACAATAGATTAACCATCGAGATTTGACCCCATCATATCGACACAGGCCAAGCATAGATGATGAACGTGCACATGTCTCGTCAATGACCTACCCCAAAGGTAAACAGGCGCCATCTTCTACCCGACGGATAATTAGGACCTGGTTAAAGGCATCCAGGCTGGAGGGGTTTATCCGCGCAGCTTCATGATGCAGGCATACCAAGGACGGACGCTACTTCCCTCGACTGAATCGTAAAATCCTGCCCTCTTTTTCCCCTTTCAGCTGGGAGGATTCAAAAACCACCCGTCCAGGCACCGGGGAGGACATCACATGAAGTCACCATGGTGTCATCGAGGCTGGACCTGGCGGATCGACGCCATCAGGCCATGCACGGGATGCACCGAGGACTGCTTCTCTATCCGGTAGTCCACCCTAGCGCGCGAGGTATGACGAGCCAGAGAGCAGGATCGGTATATACTGAGTCAGTGTACACCCACCATCATCCTACGACTGGTGAGTCAGGATTAGCCTCATTGGCCTCCTTGTCCTGCCCATTCACCATGGTGCGATTGCGCCCCGAAGGCACTGGCAACAAGCCGATCTTGTGATCGATCGTGATGGTGTTACGGTCATTTTTCCCAGAACGTTTCCAGACGGGAGCCGAGAGCCCTCCTCTCCGGTACGGTAGGGGCTCAAGGTGCCACCGGATGATCGGACGAGGGAGTCCTGGACCATTCGGATAGATTCACCTAGCCGAGCAGGGATCCAAGGATCGACCACTAACCTGTTGGTTTCTGGTTGGAGGTCGATTCCGAGAAGCTCTCGTGGGAGTCGCTACGATAGCGATGGTGACGGATTTGCGACTCTGACCGAGAACTCCTGTCATTTCCCATCTCCGTTCCCCACTTGGTGAAGAATTCCCAGACAGCCCCAGGACACCAGGTCCCACCAATCCTGCCGCGGTTGTCGGTCGAGCCTTTTCATCTATTTATTTATTTATTTATTTATTTTATTTTTATTTTTTATTTTTTTTTTGCCCCCTAAAAAATCCAAGGAAATCCTCACCAGAAAACTCTTGCGCGATGAATCCATCGGACAAGACAGTGCTTACCTGGCGGGGTGGACCGACAGTTCACCCTCATGCCTTGCAGACTGCACCAATGCACAGTCGGCCCGAAAGTGAGTTTGGTTTAGGGTCAGCCAGAACTTACCATCGTGGTGTGACGTCCGCAGCAGGCCCCGACGCAATCGGGTTGGGGACGAGGACAAAGAGCATTGTGGTTCGCTATCCTGGCACCGGCCCATGACAGTGTTCTCCCCCTCACCACCATCATCCCCCTCCTCTCCTTGCGGGGCGATGTAGGCCCGTCATCCGGAAAATACTCGATCTCCACCGCAGGGGAGGCGCTCTGCGCTGACAACGAGTCAGAACGCACCATCGCGGGGGTTTTTTCTCCTCTGGTCGCTGGAGCGATCCCTGTCTAGCGTTCCAGCTGCACCGTCCACGCCAGGGTGTGCGCTGCCTCCTCAGCGGATAGGTGGAACCACGCTTTGTCACGGGTGAGAGCTGCCGGCATGTACATTATCGGAAAATGACAAGGAGGCAGAGAGAGCGAGGCGATAACCTTAGATGAGCACTTTTCGGGGAGGGATCCTATCACCGACCGAGATGGATGCATTAGTCCGGGAGGGATCCGGAATGATCGAAAAGAGAAGGTCCTGGGATAATTGACAGCATGCAAGAGGAAGAGAGAGAGAGTGAGGAGAGAGGGCAAAGAGGGGGAGGGGGAATTAAGTCCCATCCCTGTAGGACACTGACCATGCTCATACCATCACCAAACCGAACTGACATGGGAAGGTCGGATCAGATAACCCCCTGCTTAGAGCTCAAGCTTGTCAAAGCCCCCCGACCATATAGTACTCCCGACTGCCCTCGTAGGTCACGGTGGCTAGCCAACCCTCACCCTCGCCTGGATATCGTGACCTCCGTCCATGGCTGGAACCCCCCCCCGCTTTTTCATCAACAGCCTCCCGCGAGACAGAGCGAACGAAACAGCGAACGAAAGCCATCGACATATCGGCTGGCCGTCTCCATTCTCGCGCCAGCCGGCTTAGGGCGGAGCGAGCACAGACGTCATCTGGACCCCCGTAGATGCAGAGCGATATGTGCTTGGCAGGCAACGGTGTAATAGGCCATGGCGTCGACAAATGCAGAGCGGTCGTCCACGAACTTGATAACCAGGCGTTGGCTCGGAGCGTCTCTGACTCTGGCACACCCCCTCCCCTCTTCTCTTCTCCTCGCTCCCTCCGCTGTAATCCAGGTGTTCTCCCGAGAAGAAATGGCTGTTAGCATGGGGTCGGGGCAGGGGTTAGTAGTTAGTGTACTACCTACCAACCACGAAGGAACAACACTTCCGACCACCGCCCACCAGAACGAGAGAAGGGGTCAAGGCGTGGTCTGCGTAAGAGAGGGACAAGGGCAGGTAACGTCGTAGCGCTTGTCATGATTCTTCCGCAGCTTCTTCCCACTCGGATGATTGGTCGGTCGTAGCATGTGCGCGCGCACTTTGTTGCGAGATGTCTGTCTGTCTGTCGGTTTCTCTTTCTCTCTCTCTCTCTCCCTCTGCCTGGGTGGTCGTCCCTCTGCATATTCGTTCCTATCGTGCGCAAATCGGAGCCGCGCAAGAATTGACATGTGATGGCGATATCAGCGGGCAGTGGTGGTGGTGATAGTGCCGCAGAGAAGTGAGTGTGGTGTGTGGTGATGGTGAGGGAGTCTAGAAGCTCCGGGAGGTCCAGGCAGCAGATGCACACCGGGATGGGGCAGGCGGAAGGGGGTCATGGCTCGGATTTGATTTGATTTCATTTATTTTATTTCATTTTTCTTTCTTTCCTATTTTCCTTTTGTTTTTCCTCTCTTTTGATCATTTTGGTATTTTTATTCTACCTAGGTACCTACTGTTTAGTTCTATTTTGTTTTCGGGGTGGTGTTTCTTTTTTGGAATGGAGGAAAGGGAAAATCATCTTCCCCTTCTCTCGTTCGCTGGGTTCGTTTCGTTCCCAAGCAAAAGCTCCCATACGGTATGGAATCCTTCATTTGTGGAACTGAGCCAGCTAGGTATGTTGGTTGTCCCGATCTAGAGAATATCCCGGGTTTCCCATTTGCAACTCCATAGAACGCCACTTCATACATAATATCAAAGTCCCAAAGACCGAACGGGAAAATAAAGAAAAGAAAAGGAACAATAGTAATCACACACCCGTCGACCATCTCCTGGTCCTCGGAAGGAACAGTAGATCGTGAAGAAAACCAGCTTCGAGGGGGGGGAAACAAAAACAATACGAAACAAGATAAAATCAACCAAGCAATGATAAGACATTCAAGAAGCGACCAGGAAAACCACAACCAGACACCCGATGTAGAGTCGAATCTCGGTGACGCATGCATATTCCCGCTCGACATGAGAATCGATGTCCCCAGTACAACAGATACAATAGCATAGTAACATAAAACAAGACGTCTTGCTGCGATACGGAGACCAAAAATCAGGCGGCCGTTTGGAAATCGTGAACGGTGAATAATCGGAGGGGGAAAAAACAAAAAAGGTAGGGCTCAGCGGCGGCAGCGGCCCCCATCGCAGGAATAACCGCGAGGAAGAAAAAGAAAAGAAAAAGATGAGAGGAATTGCTACTGCCGTGGTCGTACAGAGAAAGACATCGATGCATGGGACCATATCTGATCAGCAACAGAGACGACAGGTCCCCACGACGACGATAAACCGATCATGCGGGCTGTCGGGGCATCGGGGCGCTTTGCTGCCGTCGCCATTGTCTATCGAGGTGCGGATAATGTGCACGCTGGGCTCCCGACAGCTACTGTAGATGTAATAGTTTTTGAAGTAGTTGCACATCTTTGCCGCATTAATGCTGTCTGCGCGTTGCGGGAAGGAGTGGCGCGAGAGGGAAGGACGGCTTTGGGGGTCGTTCTGGGGCTGCAAAGGATGGGAGGCCCAGTGTGTGCGTGTGTCTGAATGTGGTTGTGGAGGTGGAAGAGGAAGCGGTGGTAATAAGTAGAATGTCACGTAGGCACCGAGTGGATGGTCGATCGAGGCGGATGGAGGTGTGGGAGCGATAGGTGCATCTCACGGTCAAGACTCCCAAGGCATTCACGACGACAGGAGAGAGGAAGCAGCGAGGGAGGACCACGTCGAGGAGGTGAGTCCGAAGGAGATGAATATACTACCTAAATATACTTTATGCCCCCCATGGCTGGCCGTTACAGAAACGTGTTTGCCAGCAAATTCACTAGGGTAGGTTGGAGACCATCACAAGCCGACCATTGTAGCAGGGTTAGACAGGGGACTGCAGATGCGAATAAATGAAAATCTAAATAAGGGCCGGAAAATGCCTAGGGAGGAAACGAATTACAAAAATGAAAAAAAGAGGAGGGAAGATAAAATAAAATCAGAGAGAAAAAAAGACGAAAAATGAATTCCAAGAAGAGAACCCCCCAATAATAATAAGAAGAAACATTAATCCAGTAGAAAAATCGCAAAATACCCGTGGACGACATCGCTCCACGAACCATACCTTAGCCATTCGGTTTCTTCCCTCGCATGCAGGCGGGTATCGGTGTCCACCTTCTACTGGGTCAGAGAAACAGAGTCAGTCAAAAATCAAATAATGAAGTACAAAAAAAGAAAATGAACGATCAAAAAGTACAAGTTAAGAGAAAAAAGAAAAGGTAGGGGAAAAAAAAAAAAAAAAGGCGCCACAACAACAAGCCCCTTGGATTGGTACAGCGGCGGGTCCGCCGTCCTGGAGCATCGCCGGAATTGCAACAGCCTAAGGATCAATGCCGCGGTTGGTACGGAGTAAGTTTTTCAAAGTCCCACCGTCCAGAGGAGCCCCAGTTAGGGTATGCTGGGCCTGATCGGGTCAATGGGAGATCGACACGGTCCCTCGC
>RHLO01000748.1:0-52349 GCA_003719415.1 Aspergillus olivimuriae
TTTTTTTTTTTTTTTTGCCTTGGATCGGTTCTTTCAGTCCCTTGCCTCGGTCGGCCGATTCGGAAAAGTCGCAGGTGGTTTCATAGTAGTTTCGTTCTTCTTTTTCTTTCTCATTCGTTTTTCGTTTTCACCTTTTTTTGGGGGGGTTCTTGTACGTTAAATTCGTGGCTTTCCAGTCCCTCGAGGAAACCTTCAAGAGGCCTCGAGAGAACACGGAATCATGGAGACGGGGGTCAGGAGGTCGGAGTTCATGCGATCGGGCCAGTGGAAACCACCTGGAGCAAAGTTTAAACATTGACTTGGCGCTTGAAGTACGCCTTGGCCATTTCATAGGAAGTCCTATCGATCCTGCATTAGATATGTTCCAGGCAAACAAGGCACCCGAGAAGAACTCACCAGCAAATCGCCGTGCTGGGCATGGTCGAAATAATGCGGGGACCAGCACCGCGCAGGAATCCGCTCCAGCCGAATTGCCGCTTGATGATGGCCGCGGCGTTGAACAGCCCCTTGGCCGATCGGATCTCCTCGTTCTGCGCCAGACCCCGGGTCTGCAGCAGCGTCTTGACCACGTCGAGCGGCGTGGTAATTCCCGCGGCCACGGCACCAGCCAGACCGCCTGCAATGCAATGGGTGAAGGGGTCGTAATCCTGCGAAGGGTTCATCACCTTCGAAATCGACTCGTAGGCGACGAACTGTGTCGCTGTGAACGGCACCGTCATGCAGAGCGTCGTCGGGTAGGAGACGTAGAACGCCTGGAGGCCCTCGGTCTTGTACACCGACCGGGCGCATTGCATGATGGTCTTGTGGACGGAGCCGTGGACTTGCATGCGCTGTTTGATCACTGCATGGAGTTAGGGGAAACTATGGGGCAACCGTACAGGGAGCGCATACCATCAAAGGGGTTCATCAGGGCGTCACTCGCAATGGTCGCGGACGCACCGCTCAGCGCTAGAGAAGTCGTTAATCCAAGTGTCCAAGTAGCATACGGAGGGTGTTCAGGGAAGCCCCAGAACACTACGGAACAAAAAAAAAAAAAGTCAAACGTACCGGCCGCAACAGGGTGGTGCCCATCGTCGACATTTCCACCTGCCATATCCTTCACGACCTCGTAGGTACCGAAATAGACGGCATGGGCCGGACCTAAACCGCATCAGCTTGCGCCGTCCGGCCTTGACTGGAAACGGGAGAGGGAAGCTCACCGGCCCCGACAATCACACTCGACACGCCCTTCCATAGTGTCCGCCAGCCCTCAATGCGATAGATGGTGGAAAAGGCATTGGTGAGGCCCGTGTAGAGGCCCCCAGTAGAGGGGTGCAAGACTTGCATGCGAGTCTACAGCCCGTGGGGAGAGGGTCCCGCCGTTAGTGACAAGTCCGAAAGCACGGGAAAACAGGGAAACGAAATTGGGAGGGAAAAAAACGAGAGGAAGGACTGGCAATTCCCCATCTGGGAGACAAGCCAATCGACCATCGGGGAAGTCTTTCTTGGTTTCTGGCATACCTTCAATAAATCCACCGGGTACATGACAGCGTGTTCCTTTTTTTCAACCCCGTTAGTCACCACTTGTTCTATCCCAGCGAGTCGCAAGAGAGGCCCTCGGCATCCACAGGACATACCGCTATGCCGGCGAAGGCACCAGCCAACATGTTTCGGCCGAGGCCGTAATTTGAAGGCAGGGCTTCATAACTGGAGAAACAATAGTTGGTTAGCACGAACATGGGCGAGGTTCCAGCCGGGGAGGAAGGCATGATCGAGGGACCTGGAGAGTGCCATCCACCAGCCAGACGAATGGATGGTGCAGTTCCGCCAGATATTCCGGACCATGCGCTCCCATTCTCCACGGCTCTCAACAGATGTCGGGCGGACATACTCGAATTCCTCCTCGGGAAGATGCTCGGGAATCGCCATTGAGCTGTGGGAGCTCCGGAGACCGGTGTGGTCGCGGAGGCTGTGGGAGGAGAGAGAAAGGGAGAGGGGAGGGAGCGGCGAGGCGGCGAGAGACGACGGAAGTCGCAGCGACCAGACCGAGGAGTCGTCAATGGATGTTCGTGTGGTGGATGAAGGCGAAGTTGGAAACTGCGGAAGCGTCGGTGATTCCGGGGCGTCAACAACGAAGCTAGCACCGAAGCGGCCGAAAAGGGAAAACCCGGTGAACTCGCAAGAGGCGGGAATATCAGGAGAGGAGAGAGAAGAGGACGATTGAGGTCGGAGGGGAGATGGAGGGGGAACGGAAGATGGAGACGCAGAGAAGGAAGAGGTGAGGAAGCGAGAGAAGACCGCAGGAGAAGACAACCAAGGAAGGGAAAAAAAAAAAATAAGTCGGGGACAATAATTTCTTGGTGGTCGGGATGGTTGATAACGGGGGTCAGCTTTCCGGGGGTGCCTGGAAGCCGGGGGTCCGATGAGGCTTTACAATGGGAGCATGGCTCTGGCCAAAGAGACTCTACATCTACAGGGTTACTCTCTCGCGACGGTCTACCGGTCGTTGATGGGCGAGGGAAAGCGCCGGTGAAGGGGTGAAGAATGCTATACTTCCTTCCTCTTTCGATCGCAACCTCGGAGGTCCTGCCAGACCCCGGCTTACCTCAGGCTGATGACTCAGCCTTCCGATGACGGAGCAGCTGAGTCCACATCGCACCTCGGGCGGAACGACTTTGCTCCAGAGAGGACGGAGTACGAAGTACATGGGTACTCCATCGTCCCAGCATACCTCTCACCAGATCTTCCTCCCAGGGCCCCAAACACAATCACCCTCCTCCTTCTACATAGACATGGACCCTCTGAATCGAGAGGAGAATGCCCGGTCTCGATCTGGTAACTCCGAATTACGTACTCCGGAAGACGGGCATCTGATTCCTCGGAGAAGCGGCAGTTCCTTTAGGGTTGCCCACGCGCTAGTCCCGTTGGAGGCGCCGGCCCCAGAGTCACCAGACAAGATCTGATAAGAAAGGGGGAGAAGGAAAAACTGATTTTGATTCCTCCGCAGTTCGGCACTTGACTTCGCGAACACTGCATGAATTAATCTATCCTGTTACCTAAGATCGCGGTCCACTTACCTAGGCACAACTGCACCACAGGTACCTAGGCAGCGCACTCGCTCAGCTCGGGGATAACCTCTGAGGGAGGCATGATTGCGCCAGTAGTGCCTACTCCGTACTGAAGGTAACCGTTGCCTCCTCCCGCGGATGTTCAAAGGGTATACTTCGGGTTGGATCTGGTCTCGTACTCCGTATAGTCACCCTCCGGTAGTGCTCGACAGAAGGGCACGTGATCTCAGTCCACAGGGACCATCACTCGGGAGAACCCCCGTTTCGATTCGTCTTCCATGTCCAGGAATAGTATTGAGTAGTCAAGAACTAGACGTAGTCTAGCAGGTTAGGAAATCCCGACTGTTCCGTCTTCCAGAACACCAAGCCCCTTTCCTACCAAAGAACATCCAGGTTCACACCACAAGCCGCCCATCCGACCAGCAAGATACAGAGAATATGTGCTCGGTAGATAGATAGGAATGGTCCGTATGTTATTCAGTACTGGGTACAAGGTTCAATGCCATCCGAAAAAAAATAAAAAATAAAAAGAGAGAGAGAAGAATAATCGACCCTTGCCTAATACGGAGCTCCCTCCGCCCTTGTGTATCATTTGGCCCGAAGACATCCCAGCCCAGAGATCCCTAGATAACACAGAATCACAAAGAAGAAAATCAATATACGCTGCTATAATCATGCACGTCATGAAGGTCGTCCCCCGGGGGGTCGAATCGAGAACCGAACCCTGACGACAACGAGTTCGACCATGTGTCATCTCTATGTATCAGGTCTAATCTACCATTCCACATTGAAGGACCATTCGCCTGTTGCTCGTTAGTATGTCTTCTTTGCAAGATCAAGGTAAGGGAAGGAATGAGCAAAGGGAGGTAAGCATACAGTTTTTCAAGTTTTCCGCCGTGTCACTCAACAGAATCACCCGGCGCTTCTGGCAATAGGCCGTCTTATCCAAAATGTCCACCTTCAACTGCGCCAGCTCGGGCACCGGCTTCTCGAACATCTCGCTCAGATTCTCCACCGCCATTTCCAGGTCCTTCTGGTTATTTTCGAACAACACCGTCAGGTTGTCCCGTGCCAGATAGTACGCAAACGCGTACGTCCACTTCAACGTCTGCCGACACTGCTGCAGCGCCTGCGATGCCGTGTCCAGGAATTGCACTTCGATCCATGACAGCCCAGACTGTGACTGCAGGCTAGTCATCTTCTTCTCCGTCTTCAGGTAGAGGTCCTTGTCCAGCTTGGCTGACTGCTCGTGATTGGCATATCGGTTGTAGTAGTGCAGGTACCGCTCCAGCGAGGCCCGAGACCGCGCCTGTGCCGTACGCGCTTCTGAGCCGGACTTCTCCTCGTAGCGGTTACAATTGTACCAGCTCGTCCCGTGCTCCGACCACACCCCCATGCACATCCAGCAGAACTCGTTCTTACACTTACGGCACGTCATGTGGTTGCATCCGCCGTTCTTCTCGATCGTCGAGTGGCAGTTGGGGCACTCCTTCGTGTTGGCCGAGATCCAGTTCGCCGTCTCAGAGTCGTCCTCGCACTTTTTCAGCCACATCTTCACCAGCAGGCACGGTGCCGGCTGGTGATCGTTCAATGTGCATCCGAAGCAGAAGAGGTGGTGGCACGAACACTGCACCGTTGGCACGATCCGACGAAGATCGCGTTGTTTGACAGGACAGTCGACCGCAAATTCACAATTCGGCGCCGGACACCACTTCAAATTCACCATGTCGTCGACGTAGGTCCTCGTCAGAAGTGTCTGATATCTGCAATCCTTGTAAGCCTCTCTGTCTTACAGAGTCTCCACCCCAGTCAGAAAATGACAAGTCCTTACCGATCCTTCAAATCATCCGTCACCAACAACTCCAACGACTTCGAATCCACAATCATTTTGCACCCTTCCGCAGGACATTGAATTCGGGCGGCCTCGCCTTCCCCACGGATTTTTTGAGCCAGATAATGCTGGTAGCAGTCGACGCAGAACCGATGGCCACAGCGCATCGCGTAGGTATCGAGATCGTCGCCGTCCTCGCAGCAAATGTCGCACATGAACCCCGGGACCTTTTCGGTCCGCGGAACCGACTGGGAATACGTGCCCAAACCTGCTTCCTCCAGGGTCTTTTCAGGGTGGTCCATGTAGGATTCGATCAGTTTCTCGCGGTTCCAGCGGCCAAAGCGGAGCAAGATGGCGGCGGACTCTGGCGGCAAACTGAGTATGGAGGAGACCTCGGCGATCTGGATGTTCTGTTCGCGTTCGATATCGGCCGGACTTAACACTTTGAAGTCGACTTCGTAGGGTTTCCGGGCCGTTGCGATGATATCTTTGTCCTGGGAGAATCCACCATCGAACTCGTCGCCGAAATCTAAAAAAAGAAGGGAAAACCATCAGCACCTACCGACATACGACGGAAGAGAGTAAAGAAAGAGAAAACCAACCCTCGCCTAAACTCTCGTCATCACTTCCCTGGTCATCGAGGAAGTCATCGGGGCTGGACCCCACGCTCATGAAATCCTCGTCCGACTCCATACTGGTGGACGCCGGGGTGACGAGATCGGGGACTTTCTTAGCGACGGAGACGGGCAGAACGCGCTCGTCGACTGGAGAGGGCGACTTGGAGGGATGAACACGCGCGATGGACAATTTCTTCGTCTTCGGAGTGGGGTGGTCGAGGTTGCTGTCGTCGGGGGTGGTCAAAGATGATCCGGTGGCGGCTCCCTTGGTGGCGGACTCGTGGTCTGCAATGGCCGCCTCGGCCGCCTTTCGCTTTCTCGTGAGAGGAGGCGTGGTGAAGGATGGGGCCGGGAACGGTGCAGACACGGAGCAGGTCAACGCAGTCGACGAGTCTGGGGCCCGAGAAGACGGTAGGTGGTCGTCTCTTGCGCGGGTTGGAGACCCCTTGGTTGGGTGTCGGAGGCGGTTTTCGGCGGGAGGGGGAGTTGGTTCCTGTTGCAGGGCCAACACCAGCGGTTGTCGGGAGGCGGAGGAAAGGTCAATGGAATGGCAAGGCATGTACAACTATGTTCGAAAGACTGGGCAGCCACCTCGCCAGGGGGAGTGGGAGGAGGAGGAGGAGGAAGAGAGACGGAGAAGAAGAAGCAAAGCTGAAGGCAAGAAAGACGGAGCTTATCGAGAGTCGGTCATCAGAGGGGCTCCCCACGTCACGGGAAATGGAGTCACCCACAGAGAGCCGCACCCGTTCAGCCTATGAGCACGATGGCCAAATGGGTAGGTAGACCTCGCAGCTGGAATCTCAGGCACAACAGCAAGGAGGCGGACGGTCGCAAGGCTGACTCACGACTGGTGGCCAGCGAGTTAGTGTTGTCGGTCGTGGAGTTCTTATTGGAGTTGTTCAGTCTGGCGCCCCAAAACGCGTGGAGTTCTGACTCAGGCAGCAACGCTCAGTCAGCAGTCAACCAGGTGCCTCAGGTATACAGTACATGGGTACCTAGGTAGGGAGCAGCTGGAAGACGAGCAGAGACACGGGATCAGAAGGCAGCAAGGTCAAAGAAAGAGAGGAGAAAGAAAGAAGAGAAAGGGTCCCTCGACGGAACAAATGGAGACACATCATACGCCCCGATCGTCGTGATCGTCCCCTGGATATATGACCTATCGTCGTCATCATCGTCGTTGTAAACCATCTATGTAAGTAGGTATGCATCTTCAGGTACCCCAATGTCTATGTAGCCCCCATGACAGTCCCACAACTCACTCATCATCGCTCTCCTCCTCCTCGCTGCTCTCCTCTTCCTCGGCACTCGCCAGCCAATCCACAAACTGCTGCGTCTGGCTGCGCACCTTGCGCATCTCCTCGCTGCTGCTCGACCGCTCATCCGCCCACCACTGCTCGTACGCCTCCTCCTCCAAAATCTCCAGGTCGTACAGTTCTTTCGCCGCGAAGAGCAGCACGGTGTCGCCCCGCGGCCGTTGCACCAGGTCCTCCTGCAGCAGGAGCAACAAATCCACCTGATCGGGCTTCTTCGCGCTGTCCCGGTCGAACAGCGCCCGCTCCACGATCTCCCGGTACTTGCCGAAAATCTCGCGCAGCACGTCGCCCGCGCTGCGGCCTTCTTCCATCAGCTGCTGGGTGTGCTTCATGAATGCCGACACCACCGCCCGTCGCACCTCGCGGTCCGACGCGTTGGCCGTCATCCGCAGACTGACCAGCTCCAGCTGTACCACGTCCGACGTCACTCCGTCCCGAAGACTATCGTACACGCTGGCCGCGGCGTCCTGCACGAAGTGGTCCTGGTCTTCTTCGTCGTCCGAGTAGGTCGTGCCGTAGCTGCCAGCCTGGGAGCCGCCGAAACCAGACACCTCAGATGACAGCGTCGAGATTGATGCGGTGGACAGGGAGAGATGGCCCATCTTGTAGACTGCAGGGTTCGTTAGCTGGGGTTCTCACGTGGTCTAACAAGACAGACCAGAAGTAGCAAGGCAGGGGAAGGAGGGAAGGACATACCCAGTCCAGATGACGCATTGCTCGCGGTGTCGTCCTCGTCTTCATCGTCTTCATACGGCACATACTCGTAGCCGACGCCATCCGCGCCCACCACCTCCGGCTCCGTATCCGGCACTGCACCGTCTTCTTCCCGGAACGCATGAGCAATCCGCTTGCCCTCGCTCACCGTGACGCCATCGGCGATCTTCACGCCATATGACAGAAGCGCCCCCGGTTCGATCGAGCAGTTCTGACCCACCACGACTTCGTCCGCAATCACGGCTTGCCGCACCGTCGTGCCATCGCCAATTACCGCCCCATCCCACAGGTAAGCTCCGTCGAGCGTGACGTTCTTGCCGATTTGGCAGTTCCGGCCGAGAACCGTGTCCTTAACGGTCGTCTTATCGCCGATGCGCGTACCCTGGCCGATGACTGTGCGGCGTCCGATCACGCACGACCGCGCCAGAGTCACGCCCTGCTCCTGGTATAGGTTGCCTTTCCGCAGGTCGTAGCAGTGGCCCGGGAGCAGGTTCGTGTCCGGGCAGAGCGGGTACGTCCAGCGCGAGATGATGTCCTTGCTGATGGCATCGTAGGCCTTGAGGTTACGCACCCGCGCGGCGTAGTGGTCCGGCACGATGTACGTGTGGATGGTCTTGCCGTTGAGCTCGTAGTCCTTCAACACGCCATAGAGGAACTGCTTCCGCGGCGTCTGGTAGTCGAAGCTGTCGGACCACAGACTCAGCACGTCGGGCGTGCAGATGTCGATGTTGCAGTCGATCAGGTCCTGGCGGATGTCGAGCTCTGCATGCGACAGCATAATGTCGGTGTCGATGTTGAGTCGCGACGACTCGGGCGTGTGGTGGTCGATCTCTTCGTAGTGCAGACACCGGTCCTTGGTCGGGTCGACCACGAACACGGGCGACACCGAGGTCGACTTGGTTCGGTGATTGCGACCAGCTTCGCGGAGAATCATCGTCATGATGGCGTTCTTGTCCGCCTCGCGACGGGTCCGATGCGCCGTCAGCGCGCCTTCAATAGGCAGGTTGCTGATCACGTCGCCGCTGACGACGAGGAAATCGCCCGTGATGAGGTGTTTGCCGTCGAGATCGCGCATCACGTCTCCTACCGACGTCGACGTCGATTTGAGGAAGGTGAACTGTTTGAACGGGGATGAGGGCGCCCGCCATTTCGAAGCACTGTCATCCTGTCGTCAGTCCTGCGGTTCTCCCGCCGACGAAGCGGACATGCTAGCATGGTCCACGTACTTGATGTATTTCTCCAATTGATCCGAATGGGCCCCGCCGTACAAGAAGACTTCCTCCACGCCGGCATTGGCCAGGAATTCAAACGTATATTCGATCAACGGGGTGTTCGCGAGGGGCAGGAGACACTGCAGAAAGGTCGCGTCAGTGCTGCTGTTCCAGCGCTCCTCAAAAGATAGATACATACCCGGGGTTTGTCAAGGGTGAACGGCTCGAATCGCGTCTCAAAAGTATCTGCCAGGACCTAGTCAACCAGCAAAGTATCAGCATCGAAATTTCACTCAAAGCGCCCCCACCACCACAAGGCTTCAGAGGGTACCACATACAACTGCCTGCAGGGTCTCCTCCACTTCCTCCGCAGCATTCCCCTTTTTCGCGGCACCGCCGCCGCCTTTCTTCGGGCCCATTGGCTAACTAACGATCGAGAACGAGGTCAGTCTCCGGTCAATAAGGTATCAGCCGAACAATGATGCAGGCTCACATTGGGTTGGAGTTGATTCCCCCACTTCAACAAGCGCAAGAGGGGTAGGTATTCCAGGCACGTTCGCCGGGCAAGTCCAGGCGATAATCAAACACTGGCCTGTGAGGGTGGGGTAGAGAAATAGAGCAATGCAGCGGCTGCAGGAGTTTGGAGACAGGGAGAAGAACCAGTGAAGGACCCGCGCAAAAACTCCGGCCAAGCCCAGTATTGTTGCGGCGGAGGAGTCATTCTTCATCCCACTTCCGCGTTTGCTTCGTTTGCTTTGGTCACGTGATGGGCATCTACTGCGTGAGCATCAATAGATTTTATCTTGCTCAAAGATCTGTGATGGTGTTTACCAACGTCCCTTTCTTTAACTTGGTCTTCTGTATTTCTTCGATCAGGTCTTTGTTGATGTAACACAGCTCACGCGTCTGTGCCAAAGCTCCAGAGCCGACACTCGAGAACTATACGGGAGGCGCTGAATGCGCCATGCTCCTCGGGCCTGCTTGGTATCTCTTTCGAGAAATATATCGTTTCCTGCATGTCCAGGGTGTAGTAGTACTCATAGTGCATCTGATGAGCCTGAAATTGACAACATAATTCCCACACATAGTTCCCCAAGCAGAGGACTCGGACCAGGTCGAATACTCCGGGAACAGTGACATCCCAATCGATAGCCTCGTGGCGAAGATTCCTGCGTTGCAGATGAATTCAACACTGTATATAAGTGACAGATGCACAAAAACATAGTTGATGGGAGTCTTCAACTGGTACTTTTGGTATGTGGTTTTATTTGAACTTAGATGGGGTTGGACATGGGGAGTCGATGTAATCAAGAGTTTGTATTCCAAGGAATAGTGCTGTGTAGCTAGCTACTCGAACCTAGGATTTAGAGGTGTGATGTTGTTCTGTTACTCTACTTTGGACGGGGTACACACTGTGCACTGGATATATATCTTCAACATGCTGTTATGAACCGCACCTCCACAGCCTGAAAGCGCATGAAACAACAGCCATCACTGGTCCAGAGCATTCTATACCTCACATATAATAGTTTCCCATCCTCAAGAGGCCAATGGGCTCACTTATCCCCGGAGTCGGTTATCAGCAATCAGACCCGGACACTAGGAAGGACGTCCATAAGCTAACAAGACACAAAGATACCTACGTGGTACCGTGGTACCTCGGTACCTACTTAAACCATCCCAATACATCATAAATACCTAATACCGAATGATAGGTACCTTCTACAAATTCTCCGACCAACTGCAGGCCGCAAGCCACCGCATCCGGACGATAAGGCGACAGAACAAGAAGCCCCAAAGTCACATGACGACGCCACACTCCTGCCTCAGGCCCGTGCCGAACCAACCCGTCAGCCGCAAAAGGTCCAGAACGCGCGGCCAGGCCCAGGCCCTCCCAGACTATGAGGGGGAGCTCCCTTGCTCAGGGACCGCGGGGGTTCTAGACCCTCAGCTGCAACATGCAATTCTGCATCTTGCTGGTGGACGATGGATCGATCAGGTGGTGTGGAGAGATCAGGATTCGATCGCGGCACGAACGCCTCCAGTGCCAACTTTTCGACCGGGGCTTTCCACTTCCCTGGATTCCCGATTGCATGGCACGAACCAAAGGTAGGACAGGAAAATCTGATCTTCCTCAGAATGCTCATCACGATTATTGTTGGGATGGTGGTTGATCTCCCCCCCGTCGGCCGAGTCAAGAATCGATGATGACCCTGCTCAACAAACCCAATCGAGGGTCGCTGGTGGGGGCATACAACCGCATCCAGGGGTCAGGCACAGCCCCGGTAAGCGCCAGGTATTGGAAAATAACTTTCCGAATTCATTCATTCTCGGATATAGAGGGAGATCAGGAGACACACACACACACACACACACACACACAGAGAGAGAGAGAGAGAGAGAGAGAGAGAGAGGGAGAGAAAGACCAGCTAGATCAGGTAGGTATACAAATGGCAAGCAAATCGCAAGATCCCAAATCGCCCGTTGCCCGCCGTATGTCCGCCACACGATTTCCCGGACCCGGCCAAAACAATGAGTTCTCCAGTAAAATCCACGGCGCAAACAGATGCAAGATTAAGGTCGCCAACAGCCAGCACACAAGAAACACGTCAAGTCCAGAGAAAAGAGTAACGCCGTCCGGTAGTGCACACAAACAACCCACCCAAGGGATAACGGTATCGTACGATAGGGATAGTAGTCCATTAGCAAGGAAAGACACGAAGAGAGAAATGAAACTCGTCAGGCGGCGATAAGGAGGAAGGAACGATGGGAGAGGGACGAGGAGGAGAGGAGGAAGGGCACCATCGGCCAATCGGGAGGCGGCGTCTTTACCCTGTGCGGGTCGCCTGCACGGCGTTCACCATCGGCTGCGCATACACCCGCGGCCGCTTGGCCATATGGGCGTTCTCTGCCGCGCTGGACATGTCCGACATCTGCCGTCGAATCTGGGGACGAGCAGCCGGCATCGGCACAGGTGTCGCGGCCGGATACTGGACCCCATTTTGATCGACCGCATACGCTGTGGCCGCCGCAGCGGGCGTGGCTGGCACATACTGCGGAGCGACCTGCTGAAGGTTGGCGGGAACGGCGGCGGGCATGCCTTGGAATTGGCCAGGAGATTGCCAGTTCGTCATCGACGTCGCCGGCGATTGCCCCGGGGAACTGTCCTCCTTCACCGACTGTGCGGCAGAGCTCTGGGCAGCCATCGTCACCGCAGTGGTCGGCTGCGAGCCTTCCAGGCCCGATGGCATGGTCTTGAGGTGAACCAAGTGTTTCTCGAGCATATCAAGAAGACTCTTCCGGGTAAACGGCTTGGGGAGCACATCATCCATACCTGTTGAATCATGAGCAAGACGGAAAAGACGGGAGGAGGGGAAACCTCGAGGATCATACCGTGTTGGAAGTAAAGTTGGATGTCATCACTTCGGATATTGGACGTCATGGCGATGATCGGAGTGCGGTCGAATTGGCGGACAAGGTGACAGGCAGAGACACCATCCAGGTTGGGCATAATGATGTCCATGAGAATGAGATCGTATTTAGAACCATCCTGGATCTTGTTGACAGCCTCAAGCCCATCAAACTGTGGCGCAATTAGTCACGCTGCAATACCGACCCGCCTGACCAGATGTACATACCGCTGTGTCGATCACACAAGAGAAAGAATAGAGGAACTTTCCACCAATCTGCCGACACGTCGCGTCATCCTCCACGAGCAATATGTGCGGGCTGCGCACCCACCCGGGATCGACATTGGCACTCTTTTTCCGGTTGTCGGGGAATTGTCGACGGGCCTCGTCGACTTCTTGTCGTGGTGGCATGGGATACGGGACGTTGTTCACATGATCACTGTACATAGGGTCAATTCCATTCGTCGCACCCACCGGGTACACCACCGGTTCGATCTCGCCGTTCACTTTCGGGTAGGCCAAGGCGGGATTCGCGGGCACGCCTGCGGCCGTCGGGGGGCGCACGATGCCGTTGCGCGCGGCGTCCATGGGCGCCGGGGTAGAGACCACGGGGACATTCTTGGGGGGCTCCCCGAGCGAATCCACACTAGTCAAGTTGAACTGAATTTCAGCGTTCATGTCGTTCAGCAGCTTGGACGCGTGCTGTAAGGGAGACGAGGGTTCATCTTCCATTGCCGCCACTTGGGAGGGGCTGAGGGTGGACCCCGCTGGACCCTGTGTTGGGAACGGGGCGCCGGCCTTGCTATCACGCCGCTGCCGAGCATCCATAGACAGGAGGTAGGTCATCACCTGATGGATGACATTTTCGTGGTTGAGCACGGTCTTCTGGACCCGCATCAGCTCCTGCAGCATGAGCTGGTGGTCGACGGTCAATTGGGCATAACGGTCGGACAGGTGTTGGATTTGTTGCTGTTGCGCCAGAACCTGCTGGTTCAACAGGTCGATCTGCTGCGTCGGGACCGAATCCTCATTGTTCTGCGCCTGTTTGCGGGGAGCGGGGGCTTTGCGACGGATGTTATCGAGGGATTCCTTGCTGTTGGCGCGAAACTCGGGGTGTTTGAATTCCCAGGCCTGGACTCTTGATCAGCGCGCGGTCAAAACGCCACAGGTGGCCGGCAGACGTACGTTCTGGCCATAGGGTGACTGGCCATTCTCCTCGTTATTTTGTCTCACTTTGTGGAAATCGTACTTGTTGAGTTGTCGCACGAAACTGGCGAAATTGCTGTGTTTGAAATGTTTTGGGAGGATGGTCTTGGTGAATTTCTCGCACTGGAGCGCTGGTCAGTGGATGGTTGCGATCGTGTGGGTGGACTGGGGTTCAAGTACCTCGAGGACCACGAAACTGTCTCCGTCGTCCCCCCACCGTACGATCTCCGCGTACGACGGGTCCTCCAGCATTCTAGGGGGGTGATGGTTAGTGGAGTGTGGTGGAGCGGTGATCTGCGATGTACACTACTGCGAATCGAAGGGCTGTTGTTGAGAGGAGCGAGCAGAGGGGGAGGGAGAGTGGTGGTGGTGCCGGTCGAGTACTCACTTGTAGAGCTTTCGCACCTGTGGACGGGGATGGTCAGTCAGCGACCAGCAGGGAGCAGCCGAGAAACCCGACGATGCGGGGGGAGAAAGAACGAGAGACAGAGACAGAGAGAGAACAAGAGAGGCCAGAAAATCATTCGGGATGCCGCCGCCCGACGAGGATGCTGGCGAGGGGAAGACCTACAAAATCGCTGGAGTTGCCCGAGGGGGCGGTATTGGTTGTGGTCTGGCCACCGTCCATCGTGGGCTAGATGGGTCGCGACCGATCGAACAAGCAACGGGGTCGAGAACGAATACAGGAACAAAGACGGAGAGGAGAGGGAGGAGCGAACAGGCGGCGCCGATTACTGCAACATCCCAGGAGTTGAGAAACAAGACGACGACCGCAGGAAGAAGGAAAATGCCAGTCGAGTTGAGAGAACGAGAGAGAGAGAGGGAGTGGGAGAGGGAGTGTGGATGTTGATGTTGGAGAGAGAATGTCCGGTAAGGTGGAGGAATGAGGATGAATGGAATCTGGGATTGGTCCCGCTGACTTGCCTGTTTGGGATGGGTCTTGCCGCTTTAACCTCCACATTGACTAACTACACTGCAATTAGATACACCCTTCTATACTCCGGTTACTCCGTAGAATATAAAGGTAGCGATTGCTGTTGCGAACTCGTCCTCATGGGAAATCATGAATGAATACTCTACGCCTCCCATTGATGTACGCTACCTGCCATCATACTTGTGAACAGCACCTACCTCGCCACGGGACGGTAGTAAATGCTAAGATATGGCCCTCCCTCCGGCGTATACGCAAACGACAGGAAATACTGCAACTCGGTCGTCTGACCCACATCCTCCTCAGGGCTATACCGAGCATCAGCAACGCAACCACACAGACAACACAACAAAGAAGGCAAGAAAGCTTACAACAACCGTCGCAAGACCTCTACTGGCTCCTCCGCCCGATCCACACATCCCACCGAATACAAAAACGCCCCCAACCCCTCAGCAAGCACCAAATCATTAATATCGCAAACCTGCAAGTAGATCCTAAACAGGGGAAACCGACACCCCTTCGTCAACTCATAATTGTAACCCGTCCTCGGCACCCGACCCTCCACAGCCGCCGTGGTGCGTTCACGCGCCCTCTGCAACATATCCCACAAGCGGGTGAAAAGCTCGAACCCTTTCTCCAAACCCGGGACGTCCCATCGCCCGCCGCCGGTCCAGATCTCCTTGTATTTGGCGGGGGTCGCGTCGTCGAAATAGTTGTAGACTTTGAGGCGCGTCTGAGACAGATCGACGTAGTCCCAGGAGATGAGTCCGAGGCAGGTGTAGCCGGTTGTATCTTGGATGTATTGATGCATCTGCTCCAGGGCGGTGGTGCAGTGCAGTTCGGCAGCGAGGTCGTGCAGCGAGTCGTGGAGGATGGTTGCGATGGACGTACCGGAAAGGATGTGTTTCATCATGCCGAGTGCGTAGCCCTTGGGTTGGATGTGGCCGTGGATGAAGTCGAAGGCGACGAGGCCTGAGGTGCGTGGGAGGGGCTTGTCGCTGAGGGTTTGGGCGGCGATTTGGCTTTCTTCAGGCGAGAGGAAGAATGTCTTTGCGAAGTGGTCGAAGAGCTTCGAATCAAAGGGGATGTTCTCGCGATGCGATAGTTCTTCGATGAAACGGGTCACGGGTTTGATGTTGGTAAAGTCGGCGAGGGTACCGGATTCCTCGCTGGTAGGCTCGAAGGTAAATCGGACGGTTTTTCGGGCCCCCTGTTGGAAATTGAGACTGGGCTCGAAGGTCGTTCCGTTGTTGCCCATGATTGAGGGGAAGTGGCAGGGATAGGGTCCTAATGCTGGGAGAATGGTCCTGTAGATGAAGAGTAACGCTTGGTATTGCTCGTGGGTCTCGGTTTGGGCTACCTGAAGTAGGTATCCGATTGCGTTTCCTATCTGTTTCCACCATTTTGCCTGGTCCTCATTGACGAAGCCGAGATTGTTGGCGATGACGTCTGCCGGGTTGGGGAATGGTGTTGCGTCTGATTGAGAGGTTATCATGATGGGAACGTTGTCGCTTGTTGGAGTGTCAAGGGTGAGGGTGGAGTAGAGTAGGGTTCATAGATGGGTGCTCTGAGCAGCAGTAGAATCTATGTATAAAAGCGTGTGTTGTACGGGGAAGTCGCCAACTCGAACGTTACATTCGCTGCAGGTCGTCACTCACTGGTTTATAGGAGCAGACCGGGATTGGTTGACGGCCTGCCAGTGAGTGTGATATGGCGGCAGGTACCTAGTGTTGTACATCGCCGGCATGAGGAGGCGAGCATGTATCACGCTCTGGATCTGCACGGTACTTTCGAGCATTTCTTTGTCTTGGGCCCAACGGAGAAAAATCATTTTGGTTTTCGCAGCAGGTTGACCGGCTATTATTGCGCGGAAATTCAATTAGCCAGGAGGCGATCTCATTTAATGAAATGTTTCCTGCGTACCTTACTCGACTAAATCCCGGCTTGACCTGTGGGTATGCTCCATTCTGTCTCGGAATTGAGGACTGGCAAAGGTAGCCATCCAACCAGTGCCTTGACTAGCGGACAGGATGAGGTGAACATTGCAGCATGCTGTATCCCTTCACGCCACACAGAGTGTAGGTAGTGGCCAGACTAGCCGACGAATCAACCTCTACGATGATTCTGTCACAGCACCAATTTCCAAAGTATGGGGTGACTTAACAGTACGTTGTTACGTTCCCATCCATGAGTCTAGAATTGGACATCAAAGTAACCGGGTAGTTCTGGCCTATAAGGCGCTCAGAATAAACCCAATGTTCCATGTACACAAGAATACAGCTATTCGCTAGTATGAGTTTGCTTTGTAAAAGTCGAGTAGATGGATGTCGGAGGATTCGATGCCGATCGCCGAGTCGACACGGATGACATCAGCCCCGCGGACCTTCAATGGTTTTCCGCCTTTTGCTCTTTCAACCTCATCATCGTTCCTGTGAGTCTCTCACCCATGTCAGTCTTGTCGTGGGGCTTGGCCCCTCTTGCTCGTCGTCCGTTACATGCAATTGCACGGTGTAGATCGCCCAATGCCTACTACCGGTGCCTCCACCGTCCGCTTTCCACCCTCCCGAATCTGCCTCTCTTTCGCGCGCTCCAGGAGCACGACCCTTCCAGTCTCGCCGTGGTACACAGCTCCTCATCACGATCCTTCACCTATGGCAGCCTAGTTGCCGATGTCCTCCGCGCCAAAGAACAACTGCTCAAGTCGGCCGGGCCCCGCGGGGATGACATCGCCGGCGAGCGCATTGCCTTCCTAGCGGAGAACAGCTACGACTACGTAGGTACTGTTTCCCTCGCCTTTTAACAATCACTTGACACATTGGCTGACTATATCAGTGACGCTTCTTTCCATCCTGGCCAGCGATGCGATCGCCCTCCCGCTCTCCCCGGCCTTCCCGATCAGCGAGTTGAAATATGTGATGGATAATTCCCAGGCGAAGGCGCTGGTTGCGACCGAGAAGTATGCGACGAAGGCTCACGATGTCGTGAGAGCCGGACTAGATCGGATCCCAGTGCTGGATATCCGGGAAAAGATCATGGCGGGCGCGTCTGCTCTGAACGGCTTGGAATTCGAGGATTTGAAGAAACAGCCTTCTGGTGGGATGATGCTCTATACTTCTGGGACCACGAATCGACCGGTAAGAACGCCCCTACGGACTGGACAACTGCAATTCGATACGGCCGGGACTAATGATGGTATAGAAAGGCGTTTTGATCCCGCAATCGGCGCTCACCGCGCAGGCATCATCACTACTCCAGGCATGGAATTATTCCCCACAAGATCGACTGCTACATCTTCTTCCCCTCCACCACATCCATGGCATTGTGAATGCTATTCTTACCCCAGTACTGGCCGGATCTTCGATCGAGTTCATGTACCCCTTCAATACCGACGCAGTATGGAAGAGATTCGCTGCCCCCTTCTTGCCTGATGCTACCGCAAGCAAGATCACGTTCCTAACTGCTGTCCCGACCGTCTACAATCGACTTTTGTCGTCATTCTCTCGATTGAGCCCGGATCTCCGGGAGGCTGCAGTCAAGGGTATCTCCCCGGAAAACCTCCGTTTAAATATTTCCGGATCAGCGGCTCTACCCACCCCGACAAAGAAAGCCTGGCAAGATATTAGCAACGGAAATGTCCTCCTCGAACGGTTCGGCATGACTGAGGTCGGCATGGCCATCAGTTGTGGCTTAGACTTCTCCGATCGCGTCGATGGGAGCGTGGGATGGCCCCTACCCTCGGTTGAGGCGAGATTGGTCGACACCGACTCGAACGAAGTCATTAAACCCGGAGAAGAAATCGATGCGGATGGGCGTGAGCGTGAGGGCGAGATCCAACTCCGTGGCCCTACCATCTTTCGTGAGTACTGGGCCAATGAAAAGGCCACACAGGAGGCATTCGTCGAGAGCGATGACGGCAAAGGTCAATGGTTCAAGACTGGTGATGTGGCGACTCGTCGCCCGGTTGATAGCGCTGGAAAGGGCACCAGCGGCGAGTGGGCCCAGGGATTGATGTACTTCATCCAGGGACGACGAAGTGTGGACATCATCAAGACCGGCGGAGAGAAAGTCAGTGCGCTGGAGGTGGAGCGAGAAATCCTCTCCCTGTATGTATCCCTTCTGCTTGCTGAGACATTGCGAAACCCAGACTGACGTCGCTACAGTCCCCAAGTCGCCGAAGTTGCAGTCGTCGGTCTTCCGTCCGAGCAATTTGGCCAGAAAGTTGCGGCCGTCGTGGTTTTGAACGCCGAGAACGCAGCCAAGAGTGGTCGAAACGGCAAACCCTGGGGTCCGATGGATCTGCGTCGCGCTCTCAAGGATCGTCTGGCGAATTACAAACTCCCGCAGGAAATGAAAGTCCTGCAAGAGCCGATCCCTAGAAATGCCATGGGCAAGGGTAAGTGCCAGTCGAGTGCGACTCAATGGCCCTGAAATCATGCTAATCGGATGTTTGCAGTGAACAAAAAGACCCTAGTCAAAGAAGTTTTTGGTGTATGATTCTGGCACATATCTTGCACTATATCCCCTCTCTGTATAATAATCCCCATCTGTCCGACAATACAACACAAATAGAATACCTCAATGGCACACACAACAGCTGTCTCGATCGGCAACGAGCAGTGCCCACTGGGCTCTCCGACGGTCGCAAGATGAAGCCAAGATTTGTGGCCCCGATTGTCCGCTTCAAGAGGGTCTTGGGTTTCAGCTTCCCCCTCATTATCCAGATCCGACACGGAGCTCGACTTCTACGACGCGCGCTAGACAACGTGCGTGGTACCTTTCTCGAATCATCCCAAGGGCCAAGATCTACCCCGATTACGTTTCCCCAGATCCCCGTATTCGTCACGCTTATTATTCCTCCGTGCGGAGTGCGGCCGCTGGTGCATCTTCGGACCACTCCGTCTTGTCCTGCCTCGTCTGTCCTCGTACAGATATCATTCTTGACCCCGCTGATCCCAATTACCCAGGGCGCAATGGCTATTAGGGATGAAACAACCAAGGCCCAATTCTCCCGGAATGCCGGGCCGACCGGTTGACGGCGACATTCCGGTGGCCATGAATTAGCCTACAAGGCTATTGTTTCGCAGACCGAATCAGCAGTATAAATAGCAGCACCGCATCTCCAACATCGCTATAATCCTCAATTCCCCTCAACAGAGACCGGACAGACAGCCTCATTCACTGCCAGCATGGTCCGAAAACTCGCCTCCTTGGCCCTGGCTCTCTTGCCGTTGATCGCGGCCCAACAGATCGGCGACATACCAGAGAAACATCCCAAACTCACAACATGGAAATGCACCAACCGCAGGGGCTGCAAGAAGCAGAAGTCAGAGATCGTCATCGACGCCGCAACCCATTTCATCCATGAGAAGGGCTCCTCCACCTCCTGCACCACAGGCGGCGGGCTAAACCCCGAGCTCTGCCCGGACAAGGAGACCTGCGCCTCCAACTGCGTCATTGACGGCATCACCGACTACGCCCCCTACGGCGTCAAAACCAAGGGCAGTCACCTCACCCTGCATCAGTACCTCCAAGACGGCGACGCAATCAAAACCGTCTCGCCACGTGTCTATCTCCTCGCCGAAGGCGGCGAGAACTACGAGATGCTGCAACTTCTCAACCAAGAATTCACCTTCGATGTCGACGCCTCCACGCTCGTCTGCGGTATGAACGGCGCGCTCTACTTCTCCGAGATGGAAAGAAACGGCGGCCAAAGCAATCTCAACCCCGCTGGCGCCCGCTACGGCACCGGCTACTGCGACGCACAATGCTTCAGCATCCCCTGGATCAACGGCGAAGCCAACATCGGCGACTACGGCTCCTGCTGCAACGAGATGGACATCTGGGAAGCCAATGCGCGGGCCACCGGATACACCCCGCACACATGCAACATCACTCAACTGTACGAGTGCAGCGGCGCCGAATGCGCCGCCGAGGGCGTGTGCGACAAGCCCGGCTGCGGGTTCAACCCGTATGCGCTGGGTGCGCGCGATTTCTACGGCTACGGGAAAGAAGTCGACACCACCAAGCCGATTACGGTCGTGACGCAATTCTTCACCGACGACAACACGAACACCGGCGTGCTGTCCGAGATCCGTCGCCTGTATATCCAGCACGGACGGGTGATCCAGAACGCGGTGGTGCAGGTCAACGGCGAGAAGGTCGACTCCATCACGCAGGATTACTGCGCGGACCCGAACAGTGCCTTTAACCGGCTCGGCGGCCTGGAGGGTATGGGCGAGGCCATCGGACGGGGCATGGTGCTTGCCATGAGCATCTGGAATGATCCTGGTTCGTTCATGAGCTGGCTTGATTCAGGAAACTCTGGTCCTTGCAATGCTACTGAGGGGGATCCGGCCCTGATCGAGAAGTTGCATCCTGACACCCATGTGACGTTCTCGAACATCCGGTGGGGCGATATTGGGTCTACCTTTAGGGAAAAGAAGCATCCTCATCACTAGATGTGAGGTGTGATGTATGTCGGTAGCGAGTAATTGGTTCACAAGACGGATTGAAGACTGCAATGTCACATTACAGATGAGCTCAATCCCCTTGAAATTTTCGGGTCAAGTCTATGATGTTTGTTGTTTGAGACAGCGTGAGTTTACTTCAAGTGAAAGCGATCAAAGACACCAAAACTAAATCGTCGAATACCACATGTTGAAACTAGACGGAAATTGCATTCAATATAAGACGATGAGCAGAAAGCAACCGCACATCTACCTTAGTCTCCCTCTATAAAGCATCAAACGTTCCACACATCTGTCCGAAGATTTAGCAGCATCAAAGGCAGATGCATGTCCCATCCAAGCAACAAAGTCAGCAGACCAATGATGAATTTCCACTAACGATGCTTTTTCAGCATTGTTATGGCACACAGTCGCCTCTTGACACTCTCAAAGGCGACCCAATACAGATCCCCCAGTACATCCAAAGACAAATGATTGTTTCCTTGAAACCGTGACGGTTTCAGCTCCCATCCGCAAAACGCCCAGCACCCTGAGCGTTGCAGATTGAGCCATTCGAATCCGCAAAGCGGTCCTCCGAGCGGATAAAGATTTCACTGATGACATCGTCGCACTCACGGAGAAGCTTGAAGATGTTAACGAATTGGTAGATGTGCCCGGATTAAACTCCTGTCAGACTTCCTAGGTGACCGTCGAGCGGTACTTGTTGAACTGGGGGCCTCTGCTGGGGAAGTATATCGAGGCCGTTCGAATCCTGAATGGGGTTGTATCAGTGGGCTGCATGTGGTGTTTCGCGTACTACCTAATAGAGGAATGGACGTGCTAGTGGGTGTTGAGATCGGCTGCAGCAGGAACACTTGTGGTTGAATTTGCTGTCCCCCGATAGATCTTCAAGGTAGAAGCCAGCAAACGACATAAACTATATATAGGAAATACCACAAGGTACGAAATCATTGCCGATTCAAGGAGGCGTATCTAGGTACGTTAAGATACTTCTCACTTGAGCATTCCACGAAGGCAAGAGGAGAATAGAGTTGTCAACCAAGCTTTTGGAAGGCCTTCTATGACTATCTGTGGAAAAGTCAAAGCAGAAGGGCTTTGGTCTTTCTACCTTCCGGAAGAACGAAGAAATGTCTGGCCGTCAAACACACAGTAGATCATCTAGGATTCGAGGTCGACGATCTTTGGGCTTTGTTGTGACGCAGGGTCCACACACTTCTCACTTACATGGTACTTCCCAGCTATAGATCTCAATAAGTCTAGACTATATTTAACATGTTCACAGTAAACTGAAACGTTTCAGGGTTATCCGCTACTGTGACATCCTTCGAATGGGGCAGGGGTACTGACTACCCCTACTGTAACTCAAAGAATTATATCCGTAATTCCCAGTGGGCGATACCTGAATAGCTTACAATGGCCGCATGTTTCGTGCTGTAGATTCTTGCGTTCCCTAGAGACAATGGGCTTTTCCAATGAAACCTGGTTTACCACACATCTCCTGCATGGACTCTGGGGCTGTAAAGACGTCCGCCGTGCAATGGTGATACATGTCCCTTCTTTGTTATGTGGCCTATATCATACCTCGGGCACTCCCACTCTCTATTCCTGATGCTTCCCTGAAATACCTCAACATCAATATTGGCTACTCTGAAATCTTCCAGTCCCCCGATCATCAGCCCACAAGCCCCTTTACCACTATACAAGATGCACGTCGGTGGTCTCATCTGCACCGTGCTAGCCATCTCTACAATGCTTGTAGCTGGTGAAAAATGTCGAGATTACAAGTGTGGAGTACGATACCGACGTTCTTCATGTCATATTTTACCCTACTAACTTTAATAAGCATTGCAATGGTGGTTCTTGCAAAATCGGACTAATCAACATGTGAGGCCGCGATCCGTTGACTCGTCTATATCGACTAATATAAGGTCTTAGGCACTGCGGATTCGGAACCTCGGTAGGAATACCTCAATCCAAGTTTTTCCATAGTTGACTCCGAGAAGGCTGAGCTAATCCTTTTTGGTGGCCGCAGTGTTGGGTAGGGTTTGGGGGAGGCGATGGCGCGCATTGTAGTATAAGCAGGAACTATGCCGTGGCCCGCTGTCCTGGACGGGCACCACCGGATTCATAAACGAGAAGTCTCTTTGCATCCAAAGATATTTTTGAACACCTTGAAATTTTGGGTTCTCTACTTTTATGCCCAGTCAGATGGGTGCCTCGTGAGAGGTCTGGGACCTCAAAGCATGGGGCAAGACAGGCCACCATTTCATCGCAGAAGAAAAGAAACCATAAAATTCGCCACTACGATAGTCTGATACATACAAAGTAGATTCCAGGTATAGCTTGGCCATAGCAGAGTGGTACACGGCGCATGGTGCAAATAGGGAGAAGCGCGAAATACGTGTATGGAATAAAGACAAAGGGACGAGAATAGTCTGTATGGAAGGTTGCATCAACAACAAGCGAGGAATTTCAGTTTCATCTGGCCTAATTAGTACCTTTGTATCCATGAATTTAAATCTAGAATTCTCATGGATTAGCATGACAGGAAAGAACAGAGCCCTGATGCCGTATGGAATCACGACGAGTGCAATTCCTTAAGACAATTCGGGCGAAGCCTCTTGTGATACGACTTGCATGCTGTCACAAACCAGAAAAGATATATCGTATTGACATGTGATTGGAGATAATCTCAGCTTCCTCGTACACTGGGTGAGATAGTGAGATAATCAGATAGGGATACAGTGAAACCAGTTGCTGCAGCCAAGGCCATATCACGTCTTCTATTAGACGATGTTTGAACGTCTTCGCTATGTGATCCTTTTCAAGCTCATGCTAATATTATACTAATCTGCCCTCAAAGTCTGTTTTTGCAGGGCTCCTGGAAACATGCTGCAATTCCGAATACATCAGTATGCATTGAGAGTGACGCACATTGCTTCCCATTAGAGTAATTGTCCGAGAATACGAGGTATGCCAGAAGCCAAAGTGCATGATTGGACAAGATTGCAGGATCACCTCGTACTATTTAGGACACTGCTGATCGTATCTACTGAAACATTGTCAATGCTTTGGTCATTCGACAGACGAGATATAAATACTTCTCAGTAATCTCGCGACTCGAAATCATATCAACTTAGCTTCTAAAAGCCTTACCTCAACCATTAGACTCTGTAAACCATTGCAACATGCGTTCAAGTCTCCTTTTCACCACATTTCTGGCAGCAGCAACTCCATCTTTCTGCCAAAATTACACAGCACCAGGCTACTCAGCGCACCAGCTATACCAAATGGAAAATGGAACCTGGATCAATAACATTGTGCCCCGCAGCAACAACACGATCTACATGCGCATGGCTCTCTTCGACCGCCCTGAGGTCTACGAAGTCGATACAATGCACCAGCATGGTGGCCCTCATTCAATCTACCGGTTCCCGGACTCCTACGGACTCACCGGCATAAGTGAGATCAGCAAGGAAAAGTATGCTGTACTTGCTATGGGTCGTGGAGACACCGGTCAACATGTTTCTCTCTGGACCCTGGATAAAAGTGGAATCGATTCTGAAGCCATCAAGATCCTAGACAGAGTTGGGAACTTTTCAGCCCTCGGCGCAGT
This sequence comes from Aspergillus olivimuriae, assembly GCA_003719415.1. NCBI lineage: Eukaryota > Fungi > Ascomycota > Eurotiomycetes > Eurotiales > Aspergillaceae > Aspergillus > Aspergillus olivimuriae. The sequence goes on from RHLO01000748.1 coordinate 24,364, forward strand.
GACCCCCCTTTCGCCCAGTGTGGTTCTGGTATCAGAGACCGCAGAAGGAACCGTGTACAGAATCGACTTGAACTGCCGTACAGTCGATCCGGTGCTCGCCGAATCGACCGGAACCATCGATGCCATCCACTATCGAAAGCCATATCTTTACTATTCCAACGGCGAGGCGGGTGTATTATCGCGTGTCTCTATCGACCATGTGTCAGCCAAGCCGACTGGAGATACTGAATTACTGGCAAGTAGTGATGTTCTAAAAGGAGCAACGGACTTTGCTCTTCCGACCTGGGGCCCGGATGTTTTTGTGGCCAATTTCAACCAGAATAGTGTTGTGAGAGTGAGCAGTGGCGGCGCTGAGGTTATTGTTCAAGGCATTTTGATGCCCACTACCGCGCAATTTGGATCTGGCGGCCACCTTTTTGTCGGGACGAGTGGAAGAGGTGGGGATGGTGGTGCAGGTATCTGGTCTGTGACCGTCCCTGATGCTCCACCATACTAGAATATGAGAAACCGACCATTGCATCAAAGGCCTGAAGAATAGCAAGACTTTTGCTTGCCATTCTCAGGTGGTGCGTAAGTATGAATGTGAGAGATAAGCAGGGCAGGTGAACGGATCTGGTTTCTTGTCTTTTTTTCGTAATCAGCAAAGTAGGAATGGACCATCATCTTTCAGACTTCACAAAGTTCCACTGCTCTGATAGTACCGCTTAACAGGGTTCGTATGTCGCTTCTGAAAATATAAAGGCTGAATACTCCAGCTTTTCTTAAGAGGCAGGGAGTACTTTATTGTGTGACAGAGGTTCTCACTGTCCCGCCGTCCAACGATGCAGGCTGAAATCCAAATATGCCGAATACGAACTGGGAAGTATCAGACACTATATTAGAATTTCAGGCTGAGTCCGTAATCATGGTCTGATAAAATCAGACACTAGACTAGCCAGACTGGGGAGCTTACGCATGATGGGATATGCGACGTTATGAGTCGTCGGTCAAGATATCGAACATTTTGTTTCAATGGATGAGAGGGATGATCCATGATGGGGTGAGATAAAGTGAGATCTCTCACACTGTCCAAACTACGTATTCCAGAGGATTCAAATAAATTAGATGACTATTGAAGAATATCACACCCTTCAACCGCAATATAGATTTGAGAAAACACATCTACATGATGAATACAATCAGAAGTCAGACGTGGTTGTGTTCAGAAAGCCGAGAGGATTCAAAGCGATATGATCAATCCTCAAATGATACGTCAACACTTTGGCCCGTCTTGCGTTTCAGTTCATCTGCTTAATATCTAATTCAAATCGCTGACAGAGTGCCTTCTCATATACTTCTCTGTCGCGTAGCTTCAAGTTGATAACCTCTTCAACGTCTGACGCCCAGTAATCCGACACTATACGCGAAAACTCGGCACTTACATGATGGGTTGAGGTGAATATGGGCTGTATATGTTGGCGAAAGAGATTGAATAGACCTTTAGGACTTTCCAAAGCGTGAAAATACCAAAAGCTGCCCGTTTCCCAGCCTTTTCGCATGATCTGGGTTCTGTAGCAAGGGTCTCCTTCCACAGACGGTCTCTTTTTCTCCTCCTGTTCAAATATGTGAAGAAACTCGCTGTAGGAATTGCTGAAGTTCTGGAGATGCTCATCGTTCAAGTCGTCTATCGATCGACCCGTCAGCCAATATGGGGCACGTAGAGTCTCTGCCGGGAGTGAGCATGCCCACTCCAGATCGACCAAAGCTTTCACATTCCAATCTCTGTCCACAAAAATATTGCTCGGATGGAGGTCTGTCAGCCTGTACAGAAAGGGCCCTTGGCGCAGTTCGCGCTCGGTAAATTGTGGCAGGAGCGCGCGCATAATAGTTAACCTTGCCATCTGAGCCCTGCCATCATCAGCATCATCTATGGAATTCGGTTGATGCCGTATGCGGCTATCATGATGGGATAGAAGATCAAGATAGTAGGAATCTGTCGTTAAGTAGGTCATATCACGACCGATGTTGGTTGGAATACCCGCATTCTCCAACTGGTGAAGTCGTAGGGTGAGGGGTCGGTTTGTAAGTCTTAGATATCCATCAAGATTCAGTTTCCAAGATCCAATATTGGGCAGTTCTGTACGACTTAATGAGAGCATGATTCGAGATATATCGCGAAAAAGATTCCCTCTTTTGTTGCGATCGTGGCGGTCTCGGTCCCATGTCTCCGATAACATCTCCACCTCTGAATCACCAATGTATTCCATAACCAGATAGCCATGTTCTTTCAGGACCAGGCGGTTATGACACACATATTTACAGGGCAATTCGCGTCCTAGAAGCCATGATAATGACCGTTTGAGCCACCAGAAAGCCCTGGTCGCCAAAGGGACATGTTGAGGTTTCGTATACTGTGTGACATATGGATCAGCCCAGCTTAGAAAAGACCAAATGATTATAGGGCGATTACACTCTGGCCACCAACGAGTCCTATTCCCCATAACTCGGGAATCGGTACTTCTGGGCAGTTTTCCTGTATCCAAATGAAAGTTGCGGCCTCACAACGAGTTTTCTCATCGACATTGCCAGGATTGCTTGATTCGCCTACTTTGTAGGGCAGGGGAAATCTGATGAGAGCCTGTTTTTCAGGTGTGTGGGCCTGGCCTCCCCTTTTAATGTATAGCGGGATGCATACGTTGAAGCTGCCGTGGATCCATTCTTTCACACCCCCTACTTGGCAAGATTCAGAGGGACCGAGACCAAGGTGGTATGACGCGATGCTCTCAACATCCTCTCGATTGCTGTAAAGTGAGAGGAAGAAGTCTATGCGCTGCTCTGGGTAATCTAATTCGATGAGCATGTCCTCTTCCTGCTCTAGGGCGGATGAGAGCGTAGTGGTGCCCCGCAATAGCGGAAGAGTAACTGCTTCATGAGCCATTATTCTCCAGCCGAGAAAAGCACAGAAGCCACATAGAATGAACGATTCGATACGTATGACTCGAAAGAACAGCTTATGATAGTGACGGAGTCAGTGCTTGTTGACGGGGATCCAGTTCAGGTTTGTTGTCACCCTGGCCTGGGAATGCCGTAAATCCTTCAAAACCCACCGCCTGCCCTGTTCGGAAATGTCCACCACCATGTGCAAATACCCAAAATTACCAAAAGTTGCAAAACAGAAGAGCGTTAAATTGATTCGACAGTTTTTCTTCGCTTCTCTTTTGTATCTCTCTTGCCTGGTGGTATATTTTTAGCCAAGAGGTATGTTGTCTCAATAATCTACATACTATGTACAGCATAAGCGGTCATTGAACGGAACTATTTAGACGACTCCAATCTCTGTATATCTTCAAGCGCCTAAGTCAATTAATTGTATTCAAAACTTCTAGTCATTCAAGGAATCTCAGAGTACACCTTATCCCCCTCCTCAGGGCGTTTCTGCATGAAGTCCTGAGGAGGATTTTCAGGAAGCTGGTGATCATGAGCCCATTGTCGAATAGCATCAAAGTTCCTGCACTTATGCTGGGTGTTGAAGTCTACGAATGGCTTTGGGTCATCGGGCCAGACCCAGATTTGACCGAGCACACCAACGTCAACCGAGCACATGAGCTGTTGGCGAAGGATGTCGAGACAATGTGCTTTGGGACACCATTAGTTTACAGCTGATGTGCCACCGATGCAGGTTTTACTCACAGACGTGCTTTCGAATGACGTAATCCTCGTTCACAAATGCTCCTTTCCCAAGGGCATGATAGTAATCGTAATTGTAGTACAGTGATTTGCGGAGAAGGTTCTATACAACGGTTAGCATTGTGATGCTCGAAGGAAGTCTCGAATAAGCTTACTAGGCAATGAAGGTGATGAAGCCCCTCCAGGTTTGCAGGATAGCCACCTCCATACTTGTCGCTGATCTTCACCTGATCCTTGGAGATCCCTGCTTCCTCGGCAGCTTCAGGAGGGACCCGCATGGGTCGGTCTTTCAAAAGTTAGCAAAATCCAATGGTTAGCAGGATGTGCACTGACAGTCAACTCCAAGAGCTTCCCATGCCTCATCAACTTCAGGACTGGCATCTTGGCGATATATGTTCTCAGTCAAAAACTCTCCATTGAACTGTTCAACATGGTATGTCACGTCCATGTCTCGCATTAATGGTGCTGAGTAGAGTTAGCAGAATGAACAAGAAAAGTCTAGGGATTTAGCCAACGAACATTTCTGCGAGACGTGATCAATGCAACGCGTATCAAAGTCTGCATCTTGCCAGTGGTATCCTGCGACAATCCCCACGAGAAAGACGGCAGCCACGACAATAGGATAAAGGAAGATCTTCCACCAAATAGAGGTCTTCCGCTCAGGGACCTTCTCGTTTGGTTCCCAAATGCCTGATTCCTCCTCCGAAAGCAATCGCGCGCTCTGGTCACCGTCGCGAGCTTCAGAAGCCATGATGTGTATTATGCAACGTCTATTGAACAACAATGCAACTGATGCAGAATAAAATGTGCCTTGAAGGAATATTCAGGGGCATAGAGCATTTGGATATAATCTCCAAGTGAAAAAAAGTCTTTGATAAACGTCGCAATAGACTATGTGATTGTTTTAGATAAAGCGTTACGTCATGACTTGAACCGTTCGCACCGGGTCCGAGATCCCGAAGACACACCCCACGCCCACCAAGTTTATTCGAACTATACCAATCGCCACCGGACACATTCCGTTGCTAAAGATATTCTCGAACGCGGGAGCACTAGAATGACTTTGTCGTGACAGCAGACAAGTACCGTGGATATGGTGTCCGCCTGCTCCGATCACAACCCCCATGATTTCCGCATTAGGAATCCGGTTCACATACGGGACGAACCGGTGGAGTACGTGGATCAGTGGCGATGTGGCTTGACCCACGGGGTTGATCTCCGTCTGAGACAGTTCGATCTGCTCTTCCCTTGTGTTTGTTAATATCTCTAGTTTGCATCCATAGTTGTTCAATCGACTTCGGGCGTTCCGAACCAGATTCCACTGTATATTCCACGGAACCCATATCCCGTAGATGTATACTGATCATCATGACGATGAATACTATACGGGCATTGTGATGGACAGGGATTTGAACAATATCTGCGGTATTTGCAAAGTTATATATTTGGATTTCAACATCCCACAAGGTCAATCTGAACAGCTTAACATGATTAATCCATTCACAACTTCTCCCTTCAATTGAACACAATCCATCATGCGTTTCGTTGCAGGTGCCTACGTCCTTACTGCGCTCCTCCTATCCACCTCGGCGCTGCCCGTGGAGGAGAAGAGAGACCCAGAGCCAGAGGGAGACTCTAAAGTAGCCAGCTACCCGAGCTACGCTCCTTATGCACAATATGGCTCCTACAAGAGAGACGCCTCACCTGAGGACTACGGCAGTTATGCCCCATATGATAAGTACGATTACAGTCCCTACAAGTCCTACGGAGATTACAAAGAGAAACGCGACGCCTCGCCCGAAGAGTACGGGAGCTATGCTCCATATCAAAAGTACGACTACAGCCCCTACAAATCCTACGGAGACTACAAAGACAAACGAGATGCTTCACCCGAGGAATATGGAAGCTATGCGCCATATGAGAAGTACGACTACAGTCCCTACAAATCTTACGGAGACTATAAAGAGAAACGAGACGCTTCTCCCGAGGAATACACTAGCTACGAGCCGTACGACAAGTATGGTCAATATGGCACCTACAAGACGTACGATTATAGTCCCTATGCGACATACGGCGACTATAAAGGTAAAAGGGATGACGAAAGTGAAGAGGCTGCTGAAGGCAAGTAAGTTCATGTCTAAGATATAGCTTTTCTTGACCTGGACTTGTTGGATGTTTGTTGGATGTGCACAAGCACCTGCACCGCGGCGGGATACTTGGGAAACTTGGCATTATTGCTGAGGCACCCTGATACTATGTATTTCCTGTACATTAATATTGCGCTCGTTCTACAAAAGATGGTACTTGGGTTATCATCAAATGGGGATGGGAGGTTCATGAGAGTAGTGAGCAGAACCTCAGACCACACTCCTTATACTGAATATCAACGTCCAATGAAATCTGGACAATCTATGTCATAGTCATCAATACCCGGTCTCTCGACCGGAATAGAGTCTGTCGACCGGGATAGAACTATCTCTCTGAGATAATCTATTGTATGACACATGGAGCCGCAGAAAACCCTATGCATTCGGAAGACTACCGCTTTCTCTTGTACCTTGGTTCGCATCTTATGGTCCCGTCCTCTCGGAAAGAAACTCAAAACCGATATCCTCAGCCCCAACTTTAGTCCAGCCAAAGGTCTTTTGCCACAGAAGTTCCTGCTTCGGTTCCTGCCGACTTTCCATCCTTTTCGGACAGCGTAAAGAATCCACTTCCACCGCAATGAAGATCATTCGTCGCAATTCGGACAGCGTCCGACCCTGCCTCATCAACGGTCCGCATAGTGGGGTCCATGAATCGACGAAGAATGGATACAAATGGTCCGATGATAAATGACGACACCAATCTGATGGACACGGGCGTGTTCACACGTAAAGTACGTGAGCCAGCCGGATCACCGGGGTTGATGGCCATCGCCGATATATTCCGTAGATTTTTACTCTAAATAAAACACCGCCAGCAGACACTAACTTATTGAAGTCATCCGGGAGGCTAGGAGGATATTCTTGCAGTGCATTCTTTCCAGATCAGTGAGCATCGCTGCTGAACAATATAATTCGGCCACTATCGGGACCAACATTGCGCAGAAGACGAACGACAAAAACAGCCTGGGCAAGGAGGTTGACTTGAAACTTCTTTTCTTAGCCATCAGTAGACATCTCTGATGTTCCAAGAAGGTTCTAGTAATATTTATTGCATATAGTACTAGGTAAGGGAGGAAGCGATCCATCTACAACTTCTGAGACAAGCGTTTTAACAAAATCATTGACTGAGGCGACGTCGGGAGGATCCTGCTGACGGACAGTCTCTTTTACGTCCTTGTAGCTGGGAGTGAGATCTCGAAGAATTCTGGAGCTTTCAAGAAATGCCTAGGAAAGGGAATGAGACGCGGAAAGATCTATAAGCCTTTAGATACATTCGATCTCATCTGCCAAACTGTCAGCACTACTATGTGCTATTCTAGCCTTTTTTTTTTTTTTTTTTAGATGGAGAAGTCTAGGCTTTGGCGCTTGTGATCAGGTTATATGACTCTGCGTGCACAGTAGAGACGAAGAGCCCTAAATCCAGTGGTAGGTATTCTTCTCCTGGAAAGAGTTATATGTTTACCCATGACTTATTCTCCGAAACCTCTGAAGTGCTCCCAGCCAACAAATGCAGCATAGAGATCCATTCTGACATTCGTGTATCTGAGTGTAGATGGGCAAAGTAAACCGAACACAAATGCAAAAAGAATATCGAATTGAATGGAATAGTCGCTTAAACAAACCCTCACAATGATGATGCATAATGCTGTTTATAGAAAGTCGCTGCTTCGTCTCCTGCAATTCTACCAAACACAACGCATTCCAATAAGGAGGAGCCTCCCAGTCGATTCTGGCCATGAAGACCTCCAGTCACCTCTCCTGCAGCCCAAATCCCCTTGATCGGCTGTCCTTCATTGTTGAGGATCTGTGCATGTTCATTGAATATCGCACCCCCCATCGTAAAATGCGTAACAGGGGTCACCCTCCCAATATAAACGACAGAGTCAGGTTTCACATCAGACAACGTCCAATTGCCGAAAGCCGTTCGACCAAAAGTGTCTTTCTTTCGACCAGCCACTGCGTCTGCATAATCCTGTATGGCTTTCGTGGCTGTTGTCCCAAGCTCACTCACATTTGTCTTGCGCAGCAAGCCCTTCCAAAGATAGAATTCAACATGGGAAGCAAGAGCTGACGCTGCGCCCTCATCGAGAAGTATCCTGACATCCCACTGTCGAGTTTCCGTGTCCATCGGACTCGCAAACTCCATGACCGCATTGGTAACCTGCTCTCGAGTCCCCAGTTCATTCACAAATCGGCTCCCATCACCCAAGAGCAAAATTCCCCCCTCACCTCGAAGTGCCTCAGCAGCCAGGAATTTGACCCCCGCCGACGGATCCTTCTCATCCACAAATCCAGTCGGATGCACCTGAACCTGTTCCATATCAACCAGCGCAGCACCCACCTGCTCAAGCAGTGGCTGAGAGCCCTCCCGCGCATCATTGGTAGACGGTATACCCGCCAAATCAGGCCGATACTTCGAAAGCAATCCATGCGCATCTCCTGCAAAACCGCCCGTTGTAAAAACAACCGGGCCGCGAAGCGTATTCGTATCGTTATTTGCATTCCTATATTCCACCCCCATAACCTCATTGGCCTCACGCAAGACTTTCGTCACCGTCGATTCCGTCCGCAGCTCAAACAGCGGATGATCTTTGAGAGAATCCAGCAAGGCCGTGATAATCGCGTTCCCAGGGGGTCGTTTTCCAGCCCCACGATGCGTCCGTGGATGGCTATGCCCGCCTAGCTGCGCGACCTTGCTCAAATCCACTCCCTTGTCATCGGTCAGCCAGTACACCGCACTAGCGGACAGCTGCGTCAACGTAGAGATGAGTTGTTCGCGACGGGACCTCTCGGTAGAGACGGACGACGCGAACGGCTCTCCGGCGGATTTTATCGTGTCTTCGAAGAAATCATTGTCGTTCTCGACGGGTTGGAATCTCGTCGGTGCGCCGTTTATCCCCGAGGATGCTTTCATGCTGTTTCCTCCGGGCTTGGGCGCCCGGTCAAGCATGACGACAGGGACATGGTGGAAGATCAGCTGGGATGCGGCGGAGAGTCCAGCCAGACCAGATCCGACCACAATTGCTGGAGTGCTTTGTAGTAATGCTGATGGTGTTGGTAATGCGGACATTTTGGTGTTCAAGGTGGATGATCTTCAGGGTGGGAAGAAGTGGTGAGGGGAGAAAGTTATATGATGCGGGAGGGGGAGGGTCGATATGGTATGATCTCACCACCGACATCACTCCACACTCACAGGTCACCCCCACATTCCGGGCCATTCTGTTTCCGTACAGTGTAGGCCGTGCTGCATTGGATGTCTGGAGATCAATCAGCATGGATAACGCACTGTATTAACGGACTGGAAGATTTAGAAACTTTCGGAGGGTATAATGTGGTGGTGGTTCTCACGTGTATTTGTATGACAGGTGTGTAAAGACAACTACATCCCTACTGATAAAACTTAATAATTTGTATGATAGCTTTTCATGTTTGATCGTACCTGAACCATACAATCAGCGATCTAGAATAACTGAGTTCCACTTTCAGAGCATATAGTCCAGCCCAACTATCCTGTGAATCTCTATAACCAAGCCTATCACGGACCCGGATCACAAAAACGACTCCACGTACGAATCTTCCGTCCATATATACGAAATAATATTGGCGACGGAAACATGACAGCAGCCAGGATAGCCAGAATAGTAGCCGACCACTCCACGCCCAACCTCTGATACATAGGCGTCGACCAAAGGGGGAAACTGGCAGAAACTAGACTGCGCACAACCACGTGGATAGAAATGGCGGAATTCGCACGCCAGATATACACATCCACCATATACACAACTCCGGTCATGAAAATCAGCTGAAGGGCATACCCGACAAAGAAGCAAGATATCACCTGCACCGCCCAGTGTGTCTGCATCGACCAGCCGAACCAGATGAGCGCCAGGGGCAGGATGCTTGCACCGATAATCATGGTCGGAAGACGATCTTCAGGTGGTGGGAGGCCTTGCAACTTGACTTGGCGCTTGTACCAGGTCATAGTGAAGAGGGAGAAGGTCCCCCATGCGGCAACGACGCCCAGTGATACGCTGATGAAAGGAAGAGATGCAATAGATGCGGACCAACCCCGTAATTTGAATGCAAATGGGAACAGTTGGTAAGAGAGGTACAGTGTTCCATACACCAAAGTCAGATAGACGGTCATGATGATCAGGATGGGTTCCTGCGTGATCATGCGAATCGGAATGGTGAAGTACTTCTGCGCCAGTACACGGAAGCTGAGATGCTCTTCTTCCGACTTGGCGTGATAGGCGTTATTCTTCGTCTCCTTACGGATTCGACGAGCTTTTAGAACCAATATCCGCTTGCGAGATGTCTCTCGGATGGTAAAGAGAGCGACGAACCCGACACCTCCGCATAGGATCAGAGTCGTCCAGCCTGTCCAGCGCCACCCATATCTCTCGACGATGAAACTCCCCGCGATCGGTCCAATTGTGCTGGCCATGTTCATCATCGTCGCATTGAACCCAATCGCCACGGCGCGGGTGACTGGTCCATAAAGCTCGGCCATCATTCCCGAGCCCACCGCGAGCACACCACTGCCAATGGCCCCATTAATGAACCGTGAGATCAAAATTGTCTCGACATTCTGCGCCAGGGATAATGGGATCTGGAATATTGCACATCCCACCAAGGCCATGAATAGAGGGATAGCATGGCCTACGATCTCGGAATACGGTGCAAAGAACAGTGGCCCAACGGCAAAGCCGGCCACATAGAGCGCAACACTCAAGCTCATTACTTCTTCGCTGACGCCGAATTGCGTCGCCGTGACCCCTGTCGCAGGACCAAAGATACTCGATGCAAATGCCACCGAGAAAATCATCGAGCAGCCGACAGCCGTGAAGGCGAGTTTCTTCACCAACGGCCAGTTGTGGGGGTCATCCGGGTCATTCTCACCCCAATCGATGAGGTACGATTCTGGGTCAATAGAGCCAGACTTTCCGCAGGTGGACGACCCGTCGGTTTCTTTTTTGGTCACTTCTTGGGTGCTTGTTGGTGCGTCCTGTAAAGCTGGGTTGGAGGCGGTCATTGCGTGTATATAGAGATCTAGAGATCACTTCGTTCCGCATTGTTGCTTTTCAAACAAAGGGTCAATAGCGCAGTTGCAAGAAGGAAGCTGACAGTGACGCTGGATACAGGTGTTGGGCAAGCTGGACGACTGGGTGCAAGTTTGGGCTCGGAGATCCTGCCGGCAGCTCCTCGAGACGAGGACACCAGATAATTCCCATGCTGGCTCAGACTCCCCACCCGAGTCAGACTGCAATTGATAAGACATGGATTCAGTGGATCGGAGTGACTCCGGTCTGGGACATCAAAGCGTCTGTCGCAGCGAAAGCCGAAGTGGTGGGGCCCTGCAGATCATCTTCGCGGCCTTATGGACAAAACGATCCTGTACTTGAGTCATCTGTTTCGCTCCCATATTGTTACAATTCTAAAAATAAAGCCCGGCTGCCATGACGTCGCCAGAAGAGCCAGCAACATTCAAACAACCCATCACGAAATGGCGAGGAACCTCGATTCCTGGCAGCGCAACATGATTATCCATATAACATACAGCAAGAAAGAGCTGACGACGTCACAAATTGCGCGGGCGGCAAAATGTAGTGAGCATTCTGTCACTTAAAATCCGCAGGAAAATGAGGTTATTCGGCAGCGCAAGATCTCCCCCGGTCCCCGTCGGCCGGCCAGCGACTATCACTCTTATTATGCTCTATGCCCTCCGTAACCACCTCACCGAGAAACCCACCCTGTATATCGAAGAGATGGCCGTCTATCTATAGGACGAATTCGGTGTTCTGCCTTCGCCGTCCACTATCAAACGTGCCCTTGCCAGTGCCGGTTGGACCAGGAAGAAGGCCCAGCGAAAAGCAAAGAAATAGAACCCTAAACTGCTTCATATGGTACATCTCGAGTGACAGTGATTTCGTAAATAACAATAACGCTTCCTAGAGTGCAATCATATTCCTCCAATTGTGCGTACGCAGTCCGCACCAAAGCACGTGACTTACGGCCAAATTCACATCCTCACAAATAACGCCCAGAGGCCCAGACAGACATTCAAAGTACCAACTATCGCCATCCTTAGGTCCCGCTTAGGTCTGTGACAGGCATAATTGATGAGGGATGCTCCGAATAGTAGTGACGAAAGATACAATGCTGCGGGATTCAGCGGAGTGGTACTATTAGATTGTCGTCTATGGTCACATACGCTTTGTTTCCCTGGAGATAAAGAATGTTACCAGAGACCAGACCAAAAATACGGCAGAAACTGTCAAGAAGCCTGAAAAAGAGCATTAGTTTCGATGAGTTTGATGATTCTTGGGAGAAAATAGCGTTTTAAACTGGACGGTAAATTGAAAGTTGCTGATAATTCCAGGAAACGACCGCTGCCAACTTTCGTCTCGATCGTCACGGATACTTTGGGATAAACAAAATCCAACGTCCACACCAAATATACTTTGCAAATATTCTAGGCTTGCATTGAGAAATTCAGGGCCTAGGCCAAGTCGCCAGCGTCGCGCGTGTTCGGCTGCGAAGTCAGGGGATACGTCAAACTTGGAAACCAACGTGCGGATAATATAATCTCTTATTTCCTCTTTGGAAGCTGAGTGATTCGGAGACGGCGACATTTTGGGGTGTAAGGGACATGGCTTTTGTTCGGAATGAATATGCGCTTCTTTCTTGAGGATGTTGATGCTGTGCGGGGTTCTTCGGTCCGTCAATCATTCCGATATAGTGTTGTATGGGGAGGCCTGATACAGCGAAGGTCGAAACCTCCTTCCGCCCTTTGCAACCAACAATATTATCTCTTCGGGATTGCCAAGCCGCCAAATCCATTACTCAGCAGTCGGACTATTGTTTATTGGTTGATCTTGGAGCTTCTATATATGGATCGCATAGTCATTGGATAACCCCATAGGTAAACTTCAGCCATCCGGGCAAAAGAAACAATTGTCTTCTGAAAGGCGGAAGGAGGTTTCGGACCTTGCTGTAGCTATCGCTATACCCTTTCTATAGAGAAGCGACGCGCTGGGAGGCTCCCAGTATTGATATGGCTGGGTACCTTAGTATGCCAGCGACTGCAGACAATAACTAGTCTGTACAGTACGTAGTATAGGCTCAGAGAGTCTTCTGCGTATGTGGTTTGGGTCTAAACCTGTCATCTGTAGCTATTCATGGCCCCAGAAATATGGAATACGATCATTTACTCTAATACTCTTTGTATTATTACCGGTACATAACACAACTGTTATTTACCAGCCCCTCCCTTCACGGACTGGCGTATCACCTGATTAGGGTTCGAAAAGCACTCGTTGTATCTACAATATAGAATCCAGTTTCGGACATCTCTGTACTGGTCCTACCTACGAAGAGTTAGGGAGTAGGATCTCTCCACTTTCAGTCATGGAAGCCACATTACCCTGTTGGTTAAGATTATAACCCCCGCCATGTTGTCCCTGATGCACGTCGCTATCGGACACGGTCTTAATCTGAGTAAAAGACCACAATTGTTAGGCCTATCCGAGAGCGTAGGTCCGCGACTGCACTAAAAGGGCTCCAATAGTGGAAGATATAGGGTGTCCCAGTCCCTTGGTCCCTATATATAGTATTAAGCTGCTGCGTAGGAGCCGCACTCCCTTAGCGTATTGGTAAGGCATGTCTAATAATGGCTTATTGTTGCTGTTTCATGCTGAATTGACGCGATTTATCTACTGATTCTTGATAGCTCCTCGCATTTGCTAATGCGTGTATATTCATTGCTGCTGTTAGCAAAGTTATAGTATAGCAAAACACCCACAGCCTCATGTATGGTCAACTGCTTTAGTTATAGATAGTCTGCTCAATCATCATTAATGGGATTCAATCGTGAAACTGACATGGCCTGCATTCCCATAGACAAGCATATGGAACCATGGTTATAGATGCTAAAAGTTCGGCTGGCATATTAAGATTCACTAGATGTACCTTTGCACCTGCTGACCGGAGACCTGTTTGCTTAACTCACTAGTAGGGCTGTCTTTTTGGAGGCCTACAGATTTCTTCCATCTTTTCAACTTCTCATTCACTGGAATGTAGGTCCCATTCCCCAAAGCCTTTCCGCTATGACAGAACGTCTGTGCGTCATCATTCATTCAAAAACTGAGGTGCAAGTCCCGCTTCCTGTCCTCCTGTCAGAATCCAGAAACACACCATACCCGACGCATTTGTGTACATACTTTTTGTGGTCTAGAGATCATTTTCATTCAGCCACCTCCAAAGAGAAAATCACCATACCAAGTCAAGCGCTATCTGTCCAGTCAAATTTGTCGGAACCTCTCAACCATGGACGACTTTCGCAGTCGACGCCCTGGCGGCTTTCCAAAATCACGACTGGGGCTAGAGCTGCGCCCTACGACCAACCCTTCGAAACCCAGCTTTCTTCGGGAGCATGTGCTGGTTGGACAGGAAGGGGGGGTCCAAGGTCGCTGGAAAAAGCACGTTGGCCAGGATATGACAGCCATCCTCAAGGCTCAATTGATACCTCTGAGATTTGCGGATTAAGCTTCGGGCACAGCATACGCTAAGCAGCCCAATGTCACCTGCATGGAGTTAATGGGTAGGCAGAACTCGTAGGAGAGCTCAAAGTACCCTGGGTGGCAGGACACTCCCTGGAGGATGCCATTAAAACTGACGACAAGTTCCGCCGGGTTCTGAGTGAGTCTTATGAGCAAATTGAACGAGCTGAAGTAACAAATTTCTTAGGCCAAATAGCAGAACACATGCTAGATCTGAAGCTCACGTATGCCTTCATGTCGACGTACGAGGAGACAATATTTCTCCGTCAGGTGCAAGCAGCGGGCATCTGGCTGCTCCAGTACAGCGAGCCCATTCCGCACACGAACCGTGGTTCGCAGGCTGTAAGCGTCCGCATGAGTATCAAGCAGCTTGCAAATGTCCTTGCTGCCTATGGAAAGCATTTCACCGCCAAAGGAAAGATTCAAGCGATTTCTACGGCATCATATTTGCGAGAACTGCCGAGTTTGGATCGTGGCACTGCACCATCAGTATGTGGCTTCTAGTAGATGAGGTCCAACAGGGAAGATCCCGAGCCAACAACCCGTTGAGGAAGAACCAGTGGTTGCAAATGACTTAAGAGGAAACATGATAAGCTACCAATTACCTAGGGGGCACCGGATGAGGATTAGAAGAACGTGAAATTTCATTTGGGTTCCCTGCTAAACAGGGTTCAATACAAGCCAGAAAGAAAACGATAATTGAATGGATGTAATCCAAGCTTTTTTACATCGGATTCCTGATAGCTCAAACCTCCACCCGGTCATTGCCAGTTGTAGAACAGTCATTGTCAGATCATGTAGGAAAGAAAGACTTTCTGCGGTTTTAGCGCCAAATCAAGGACGCTGAAGTCTTCGTTTCTCTGAGAAGCAGTTTTGGTGACGTCTTGGTCACCGAAAGGTTCCAATTCAGCGTTTATCGTCCTGTGTGAAAGACGAAACAGTGATGATCGTATAAAGCAGCAAACTTGCAAAGTGTTGGTACTCAAACCACATGAGACCCCATTTTCAGTGATTTCTCTATTCGAAGGAATTGGTTTTGGCTTCGGTGGATTAGTGCGGATATACTGGTAGGCAGCTTCAAATTGAGTTATAATCTCATCTCGGGTGTGTCTATCCAGGTTCTTCCAAAACTTCCCGTTTGGGACGAGGAAGTTGAGTTGCTTCTCATATTCGTACCGTGTGCCCTATATAGGGAGTGGAATTCCAAAGACAGCCGTGGTGACTCAATAGATGCTCCAGCTGCGTGGAACAAGTCCGTCCGCCTCCTGGACATCCACTTTGTGCACCAGAAGATTGGGTGTGAACTTGTAGTCTCTAACGCGTTGAAGAATCAAGAACCACGGATCTTCTGTTCCTTGTGGAAGGCGATCTGCCTCAGGTAGCACGATACAAACTTGAGCCAGGCATCGAGTTGGATAATACTTATCAAAATGATTCTTATTGACCATGCATGATTTCATATTCATATTATACCGGCTAATGAACCCAAACTCTATATCATACAAAAGAATTCTTTATCCAAACTGTGACGGGATCCATCGAGCGACGATGCTTTTCAATAGTACAGCGCCTCTATCAAGTAAATAGCTCCGAAAAGCAAGAATGCTACAGCACCACCCAAAGTGACTACAAACAAGTTAGCGTCGACCAACAGCCACAAACAGAAGTGAATACATACCGACACGCATGCTGACTCGGCCAGCAATGGCACTCCCACCGATCACGGCAGCCGCGGTGCACAGCCCGTGGCCCGTAATAGCACCGATGGTCACCCACCAGTAATCCTGTCCGGCAGCCATCGCAATCGTCGCGATCTGACTGCGATCACCCCATTCTCCGAGGAAGGTCATGACGAAGGTCTGAACCCAGGCGGGGCTAAGAAGCAGCGAAAACAGGTTGTTCATACCCACTAACATGTCGTTCAACCGGTGACCAGAGCCCGGAGACGAATCACGCGAAGACGAAGATGACAGGCTCTCGGGGGGCGAGGGAAGGCGGTTGGTGGACGAACGAGACTTGCGACGTCCGGTGCGACCGGCTTCAAGAGCGTGGGGAGTCACCGAAGAGCGACGGCGGCTCATGCGCATTTGCTGATGTTCCTTCTCTTCCAGTTCCATTTCGACCTCCTTCATTTCCTCACCGACTCCCTCGTCTGGGGACATGTCGCGAGCCTCCTTAAGCATCTTCAGTCCGAAAACGAAGAACAGCACGGCCGCCATGAGCTTGGTGAACGACTTGGGAATCAAAGTTGGCACTGCGTGACCCAAAACAGCAGACAAGACAGTCATGCCGATCAGTGCGGCGAAGGCAGCGGAGAAGACCAGCAGACGTGGATGGCGCATTGCCATGAGAGCGGCAACGAGGAAGGTCTTATCACCAATCTCGGAAACGACGATCATGGTGAACGAGAACAGAAGCGAGTGGAGGGAGCTCCCTTCATCCCCTTCAGCTGAGTCCCCAAGGGTGTTGTCGGAGCTGCTGTCAAGGCCAAGCGGATCTCCACTGATAGGCGCGGGAGACTTGGGGTGAGGAATATCATGCGGTTTTTCAGGCAAGTCGGCTGGTTTCTATGAACGAGTCAGTGAGATGCGCTAGATGAGAGACAAATAAACCCACTTCAAGCTTTCCCAGCGTCGAGTCACCTGTCGAACTCTTGGAGTCCTTGGTCTCGGTCTCCTCATTCGAGGAGGGCATTTTCTGCTGCTCACTATGCGGCAAAGGACGGGCCTCCTTGGGGCTATCTGGAGTTTTCTCCTCTGAGCTGGACGGTCCCCGCAGCTTCTCCGACACACCACCTTCGGTCCCCCGAGTACCCTCTTTTGGACCTGCCCGGTTGGGATCATCCATGACCCCATCGTTGGAGTAGGGAATGGGGTTCCCGTCCGGTCCCAAATGCTCTGACGGGTTCGTTCCAGTCACTTCATCGGCGGGCTTTGCAGTGCCAGTCTTCTTGCGATCCCGCTCGGCGTTGGTTTCGACCCACGGACCGGCGTGTGGTCGCCCATCGCGGCCGTCAACAGGGGCGTCCAGCGTCCCTTTGGTGGAGACCTTGGGGGTGGTCAACGCGTCCAAGTCGGCGACAATATTCGAGCTTGCAACATCGCGTTCCGAGAGGGTGGCATCGGCCGAAGCGACGGCGACATTGTTTGCGTCGACGTCTGCGAGAGCGGTCGCGATTGTGGGGAGGAGGAAGAGGACAAATGGCGAGATGTTGTCGAGTTTCATTGTGTGCGCGCGACCGTGAAATTAAATATCAGTAGATGGAAAGGATTAGGCGAATGCAATTTAAGTTGGATGTTGAGCGCAAGCCCATCAAGAAACGAAAGACGGTCGACGATCAAAGGCTGGAACGAGGGAGGGAGCAGTTATCGAGCGCCGATCATGAAGCCACGGTG
This sequence comes from Aspergillus olivimuriae, assembly GCA_003719415.1. Classification (NCBI taxonomy): domain Eukaryota; kingdom Fungi; phylum Ascomycota; class Eurotiomycetes; order Eurotiales; family Aspergillaceae; genus Aspergillus; species Aspergillus olivimuriae. The sequence continues at coordinate 42,133 of RHLO01000748.1, forward strand.
ACAGCAGATCGACTGGGAGGGAGGTTTTGAGGGGATGTGCGACGAGGTACGAAATTGGAGGGAGATCGCTGGCGGAATATCCACAAGGATGCTTATGAAGAAGACAGAGACACCGGACGACCAGGGCAAGAGAGAAAAGGAGCGCGGTGGGAAAAGACAAAGCTTCTTCTCCTGCTTTTCGGTGGCTGCAAAGGGGCAACGCCGCCTCCGCATCACGTGGCCCGCCCGCGCGTCCGTTTGCAGTCGTGCTTTTTGCAGTTACATTCGTCGTCTGCGACGGTGTCTTGCCTATACGGCCGGGTCTGTATATATTCCTCTTCTATCAATATGCTCAATGGCATCTTCTGTCTTCTGTCTGGTGGTTCCTGATGGGGTCTCATGTTTAATGGCTGGCATCAAGGTTATTTTAGCTTGGCCAGCGACGGCTATTTTTGTCCGCCAAGGCTGATCCACTAGAGTCTATGTCAGGCACCAGAGGGTTTATTGTTAGTTCGAACTGTCGGGACAGACCAGGGTGACCAGGGTGACATGGAACCCTCCTTGTTCTCAGGAGATGAGTGTTTCATTTTGAAAAAGGATCGAGTCCACTCAATCCCTATGGTGAGATTGCTGGTTGACAACTAGGCACGTGACGAGTTACTACAAACGATCAGACAGAAACTCAACCACGAGCTGCTCTCTCTCTCGCTCTATTGTGGACATGGACTTCCTCAACTCAACCATGTACGGGAATAACTACAGATGACTACTGTCCATTCAGGTAATTGCTAAAGTCTAAATCTTTACATCATCGGAGTAGCATATCACAGCAGTAAGTGGTAGAACTGTAAGGTTCTATCAAGTGCATTGTTTTCATGACTGACAGCATCAAAGCTCCTCTGGCCCAGGGGTGCTTTGTGGTTTGCCTGGACAGCAGACTCAAACAGTAGTGGGACTCTTCAAACCAAAAGGATGTCACTTATACCATTGACTTACAGCTTCTATCTCTCTTCTACTCATGCACACACATTAGGGGCAATCTGCTCACCACACGATGAATCCCCAATCCCCTTCACGCCTCTGTGAAAGCGGTCACACCCAGCCAGTCCGGGCCAGCTTCCGCTCCAACAAAACAAACCAAACCACACCCAAAAACGACATACTCATCTGGCTGAGTTTCTTCATTGGAGATCCTACCCCTTCCTCGCCACAACTTGATCATATCCGACTCCCCTCGAGGGCACCCAATCATTTCTTCGACCCCTCCCACGACGGCGCAGACAGTCCTTCCAAGAACTCGTCATTCAGCACCAACAGCGTTTTGCTGCCTCGATTTGACGCGTCCAAAGAGCTATTCACATTCCAAATAATTGCGTCTCTCGCGCTCGCCTGCGAGGAGGAACTCAAACATTGTGTTGGTGATGGCCCTTGTGTCGTTTGCCAGGATAAACTCACCCAATCGTTTTTGTTTCGCTCACTCTGTGCCACGAAACATGGCTACGGCGAACTCAGCGACTTCAGCGACGTGTATCGCTTGATGATGACAATTGCTTCGCACACAACTCACATCACGCGTCGAGATGAGGCACATTGGAGTATTGGGAACTTTCTTGGTGTATCAACCTTATATCTGTCTTCTTGCTATCCCGATCTGCTCGGAAGATGGATTGTGTCATCGGATTGCGGCTGAACGCTCGCAGGATTATATCATGGGAATACTGGATGGGAGCGTGGAGGCTCACAAACTGGATGATACAGTAGCATGCGATGGAGATGATGTTGCGAGCAGAACAGAGTCAAATACGATGACATCCACGAAGAAGAAGGCAAACGTGGGAGCCAGCTCGCTAGAATTCATATCCAACCTGGTCGATTCGAACGACAATTGGCCTGGCACTATCGGTTTTACAGTCTTCATTGGTGAACTCAATCAACACTGGAGCGCTCCTCAGGTCGACCTGGTCGGGTGCATGGTTCTGTCGTTTCAGTGGCCCCAGGCAACGCGACTGGACGACCTGAAAGGCGGATATCAAGATTCAAATGTCTACCGGATGATTACAAGGCATTACGAATCAAAGATTCTTCAACATGCGAACCTCCACTGCACAGTATGTCTTCAGCCAACATGCACCTTGAGCCTGGTCCATAACCCCTTGCTACTCCTGGTAAAGAACAGAAAATCCTCCGAGGAAGAGCTGGCTCGATTGGTAGTCACGAGTCTTGCTCGTCTTCTTCCATTCCGCTGGAGCTTCCCGGAGATGAAACACGCAGTTGGCGCGGATTCCTGATGCTCATATTCTGGAACTCGTGATACCTATTTGCTCAGAAGCGGGTTTTCCACTCAGCTTCCGTGCCCCGGTGATGGAGTTTCTTGAGAGGACCCTTCCGCACGGGATAAGAATGTCTGAAATTGAACCTCCTTGGTTGGAGCCGGGCTGTGCTATGAATTACCCGGACGAGGCAATCAATATCTTGGTGAACAAGTATACAGGCAGGCTTTCCAAAACCTCTCATGAAACGTGCAAAGAAACAATAGAACACCCTATTTTCGCGCCTAACATTCAATGCCAAGGAGATATATCCGACAAAACCCAAGTCTTACAACATCACAACAATGAAAATGAACTTGGTCACAGCGGCAGACCAAACGGGCAGAGCACCGCTGAAAAAGATGTAGTTTGGGTCTACTCCACACCAAAAAAAAGCCAAACAGATCGGTCCGACGAAATTCAATGTCTAGCTAAATTGTATGAGCGGGTCTCGTTCTTCCATCCACTGCTCAACATTGACTTTTGGCTGTTGCATGGAGCCATCGCCAGAAAATATTGCCCGGATGTGCAGACTGAAGAGGACCTCTGGGTGGAAATCTAGGCACATGGCATATTCCATCATTCAATCTGCCATACCGCCACTTCATGTATGAATCAACCAAAGTCCCTGAGCAAAGATCTTGGTCTCAAACGACAGTACATAGATACCCACTCGCTATGGCGGGAGACGTCTTACCCTCACCCCGCTGAGTTACCCCATAACCATAGCATGAAGCGCATCCATCTCCTTTCAAAGGGAAAGATTGACATGCATCTCGTTGTTCCACAACGCGTGTCTCTTCCGACCTCCGCTTCTCCCCTATGTCTGTGCCGCGGGGATCCCGAAGGAGAGCGACGATCATCATCAGTAGCTCCTATATCGAGGGGTAGACTATCACCAGTCAACAACGCGACCTTTAAGGGTTGTTAAAGAGTTTCACATTTAATACTTCAAAATACCTCAGTAAAGAGCCAAGGCCATACAATGACGAAATGAAGCACAGTTGAGCAAAATACCAATAACTATATTATTTATCCCCTCACTATATCACGTCTATGAATATGGCAGGCCTGATTAAAATGAAAGAATGATAGACATAATGCTGTCCGTACCTCTCCTTCTCCCTTCCCCTTCTTTCTCATCTTCCCCAATCAGGTACCATTCAGAATACCCTAGACTCTCCATCTCAACGAGAAAAGCCCCTGACACCACATGTCCCAGGTGACTCTAGCAGGTAGACGCACTCGCATACTCCGTCACCCAAGCATACTCCGTAGTCCAGAGAGTCTCCACCACGCCGACGGTCCGCTGATCAGTCGCGCAGACGTATTCAGTCTGCCAGACCGTGTCGGTGACAGGGCACGGAATCGCAGTCGTCATGGTGATCAGATCCGTGGGCTGACACGTCGCCTTCAAGCAGGTGGTGATGGTTTCCGTGGTGATGGTGGTCTCGGGCGGGTTGACCGTGACGGTGTTCCAGTCTCCGGGGTGGCAGACGTCCTTGGTGCAGGTGGTGATGGTTACGGCAGAGGTGGTAGTATCGCAGGGCACTTGGGTGGTGATCGTCTCCAACTCGCCGGGCTTGCACGTCTCCTTGGTGCAGGTGGTGAGGGTGGTGGTCGTGTAGGAGACGTTCCCGGGGGGAGAAGTGATGGTAGGATTGAGACCGGTGGAGCAGGGGACGACCGTTGTAATGGTTTCAAGCTCGCCGGGCTGGCAAGTGTCCTTGGTACAGGTTGTGATGGTCGTGGTGGTCCAGGAGGTGTTCTTGCCTGGGAGAGTGGTGATGGTAGGAGCAGGAGTGACCGGCACGGTCGTGCAGGGGACCTCGGTGGTAATGGTGACGATCTCGCTGGGTTTGCAGACGGTGGTCTTGGTGCAGGTGGTAATGGTGGTGGTTGTGTAGGAGACGCTCTCACTGGGCGATGCGGTGATGCTCGCGGAGGGAGATCCGGTGACCGAACCCGAGCCCGAGGACGGAGATGGAGACGAGGTGACAGGGAGACTGGCCGAATCCGACGCGTGGGTGACCGACGCAGTTGAGCTGGCGGTGGTGTTGGCTGGACCACGTACATGCAGGTTGCGGTCATGTACCCAGGGCCGTCGGATATACCCCGGGTCTGCCTGGACGGCGCCGGCCCAGGACAGCAGAAGGAAAGTAGCGATAGCCTTGCCGTGCAGCATTATGGATTTTGTTTAAGAACAGAACCTTTCTCGGGCAGAGTGAAACGAATGGATGTCCTGCTAACATCGTGCTCATTGAGAAGGTATTTATCTCTGCCCTCGATATGGTGGTGAGATGATGGGTATACTCGGGAGGCGAGATGAACCCACCGAAGAATCAGGAACTGATGTCATGAGTGAGGGCGATATATTAATTGCGGGGGGGGTGGTAAGACCACCGGCCGAAAATGTCTCGTTCCTTAGATGTGACAGGTGCCTGGCGGAGTGTTGATGATTCTCTCGTCTGGGTCGATTGCCGTTTCCGGCCGCCAAGCTCAGATGCCTCAGACTTCATCTCGGCCATCCCAATCCACAAGAAAGATCTGTCAGTCTAGCCTGGACCTATTGGCTTGTGGGGTCCACCGTGAACTTGTTCTTTTATCGGAGATGTGACTTTAATATCCGTCGTACATGTGGTTGGCGGCTAACCAGCACGAGAAGCGGAGCGTGGGAAGACGCTCGGGCCAGAACTGTCAGTCCTATGCGACGTGGAGAAAAAAAGATTGATCATGTTGGAAGCGTTCTCGCTGCCTAGACTTCTACTATCGGTCAGATCAGGCTCGCAATGTGAAGTCGGGAGTCCAAGATGGAGTGACCAGCCGTCAATGCCTAAGAGCCATGCATTCCACTGCGGGGTCGACTTAATGTCACAGCAATGTCCAAGACTGCAACATGTCAGCGAGAAGGATATGATATCCATGGAAATTGAAAAAAAAAAAAGAAAAAAGAAAAAAAAAAAAAAAACGTACCCCCGGAGAATTCGAAGCCGACAGTTTAACCACCACACCTCCGAAACAAGTGTTGAAGTGTACCTGACTGGACGCGATGTCGTTGTTCGGATATACCCTCACCTTCCAACCAATAGAAACACCCAAGCAATGACCACCCACCACAACTCAGCAAGACAACTAACAGATACCAACCCTCCCAGGAAGTTAATATAACCTTCTGGGTGACATCGCCCGTTTCCTATGCGAATGGCCAATACTGACCGACGATCAGAAACGACCGCCGCAAATGATCGACTAACCCCAACCGGAGTCAAGCTTCACACAATGTGGGTCGGCAATCTATCGACAAGAGACAGGAACCTGATTAACGACTAGCCAACGTCGTCACGGTCCAGTCATACCTCATGGGCCGGATCATCCCTTCGGCGTACGTATGCCGAGATGCTCATTTGATTCCTATCTCCACGGTCGATACCACCGACGGAATAGTTCCGGCGGTCCTAGAGGCCCCTTCAATTCAGGTTTCCGGCAGTGAGCACCATCGAAGATGGGGAATGTGCCAGATATTTGTGGGGCCGTACCGTCGGGGTGTTGGACAGGCCATGTTGTGCATGGAGGAGCGTGTTACCGTTGAAGGTTGTCGTTTGGGGGTGTCACTGTTAGGACTATATACACTGGATGGTAAGTGAGCAGAACGCACTTTCATAGATATGCTCGGGACACTCCGATCTGTACATCCCGAAGATGAGATTCCTGTCCTGACGGGCGACATTACTCGTCGACCCACAAACCCATCTCATGATGACTCCTAGGCCATCTCTCCTCCATAATACTCTCCCGACCCATGGAACAACTTCAGGCTTCAGATTTCGCAGTTACTGAAAACATCGTCGGACAGCTATCTCCGAGTTCAATGAATCATAGCCCCTCTTTGAAATCTAAAATTATAACGAATTCTGAAGATGGAGAGTCCCCAGATGAGAGGAGGGGTGTTTTGCTTGCTTTCGATATGGCTGGGAGGCTAGATTTATTGTGCTGTAGTAACTAGCCTCCAAGATGGGCCCGTGTAGTATCTCCTGCAAAAAGTGTTGCAAAGCAAAGCCGTCCTCATACGAGCGACTGGTACGAACTTAAGGGGATGCATGATCATGTGTAATAGCACCCACAAAATGACATGATGCTCGACACGGACACGCGCTGAGCATTATCGAACCATCCTCCCCCAGGACCAAACGTGCATAATCATTAGACCATGCTCATGCCTGAAATTAGAATACGTTACCCACCCATCCCATATGTACAGAAAAAGAAAAGCCATAATCACAACCGCAACTGCTTCACCTCTGGATAATCCGACAGATCATTCAGCGGCGCCGTGACCTCCCCCGTGGTCGCCAACCTCGCCGTCGCAACGATAAAATCCGCCAAGAGATCCCTCACACGCGTTCCCGGCAGCGGTCCGATGAATTCGATCGTCGCGTCCCGCTGCTTCTCGGACAGATCCAGTGACTGCAGAATCAGCGACATGTCGCTGAAGGTCGCGTGAGTGGAGTTCTGTAGCTCAAAGATGGGCTTGTACCCTGTCGAATGGGAGTGGAATGCTTTCCAGGATTGGTTTCGGCGGTCTATGGGAGACGATCCGCCGAAGAGGATGAATGGACGATCTAATCCTTCGTTCAGGATGGAGCCGTAAAGCTCGCCGTCGAGATCGATGCCGCTGGTGAAACGGGTGTCGTTGAGCATGATGGCTGCGCCGGTGGAGCCGCCGAGGGAGTGGCCGGCGATGGTGACGTTGTGGAGGTTGAGATGCGAGGCGAAAGAGGCGGGGATGAGATTGGTGCTGTTGGCGAGTTGGTCGAGGGTGAAGCGGACGTCTTGGACGCGGATGCTTTGGGCGAAGTTGATGTCGCGGATTGTGCGGACGATGTTGGTTGCGGTGATGGTGTAGCCGTCGGGGAATTCCACGGCGAGGGAGTCATGGGGATGGTCAAGCGAAATCACTACTATGCCGTGGCTGGCGACGGCTTGGAGAATTTGTGTGTAGCCGAGTCGAAAAGAGCTGAAACCGGGGGAGAAGATGACGACGGGGTAGGCGTCTTTTTCTGGCATGGGTGGGAAGAAGGGATTGGGTTTGGCGACTTTTGTGCGGAGGGACTCAGCGACGCTTTTGTTGAAGCCGATTGTTGAGAGTCGTACATCGCGGTCGATGCTGAGAGCCAGGTTGGCTGAGAGGTAGGTCGTGTACTCGGTGGTGTCGTGGTGTCCTGCACACTGCGTCGGGATGTAGGTTGAGGCCATGATGGCGCGGTTGCGACCATCCACGGCGAGGGGATCCTCTCGGGACTCGTCGACCAGCTCGGTGGAGGTGAAGTAGACGTCGCATGGTCCTGGTGGCGGAGGAAGATCGATGGTGGATTTTCCCAAGGCCGATATGGCCAGGCCGATGACCACCAGGATCGACAGCCGAGCGGCGGAAACATGGCCATAAGGTTGATATCCTAGCGACGAGGGAAGAAAGGCGATATGAAAGGCAGTGATTTGTCTTATAACAATCATCTCCAACATGAAGGGCCGTCCTGATTCCAGTTCATTGGGATGGAGCCCTTGTGTGACACCGCACAATGGACGATCTCTGCTTGCAACACGTCAGAAAGTCTCTCTGGCTCACGATGAGAGGAGGGCAAATCTCCGAGAAGCTTATATACACGCAATTCATAGCGAAGCGGTGTGTGGCTGCCTGATGATTGTTGTCAATCGCCCATAACCAAAGCAAGCAGTTGAGCTTCTCTCTCACCGGATATTCACAGCGGAACCACAGACAAGATGAATTGTTGATGTCCATCGTAAGGAAGAATGCTTGTTCCACAGCGGTATGGATGGGAGATCGGCGGGATATTCTCCTGCGTTCGGAGCGGGTCGAGCAAATCAAGCATGGAAAGAATTGCAATGTAGGTTGGGTTTGAGCGAAGGAGAGGAAAAAGGTATGCGCGAGCGATATCCACCAGTCACCCTGGAAAGCATCCCCGAACCCCAGAAGCATACATAAACTTCAATACAACAACGATCTACCGGCTATCCAGAAATAATCGTCTATTTTACCATTCAAGAACATTATTCATATCTCAAACAAGCGCTCATATCTCCTTGCAACCATCCTATTTCCCTCGGCGTTTGTCATACCTGAACACCACAAAAGTCGGCCACATCTGCAACAACACTGCACCAAAAAACATACACCCACCAAACACCTGCGCGTGCAGGAAATTCGCCTCGTCAAGATTCACCAACGCGCCCGCGATCGGCGTGCCCGCCAGCGATCCAAACGAACTAATCCCCCACATCATGCCCATGCGCGTGCCCAGATAATTCGGGTCCGGACAGAACGTCGGATGCGCGACGATAGTCGTCGGCGCTGTCACGAGCACGCCGCTCAGGAAACCCCAGTAGCACGCCCAGACGATAAAACCGGCTAGATTACTCACTGCGATCCACGTGTACAGCGCGATCATCGCGGCCGTGGTGCAGGTGAACAGGATCGCGATGGGTTTCACGCGCATGCCCAGAATGTACGGAACGGTACGGCCAAATGCTGATGCACCGTTGACAATCGCCAACATGTACGAGGAGAGGCTCTTGCTGGTACCCAGCGCTGCGCGCGCGAAAGTCGGCACATAGAAGATCGGGATGTAGTATCCCAGCATGACGCACAGGAGGGACACGGAGAGCAGCATAAAGGGCGCTTCCGTCAGCGCTTTACGCTCGATCAGACTGCGCGCGATTGTCTTCTTCCCTGGTCGTCGACAGAGAACCGTGATGGTGATGATGGCGAGAAACAGGTTGATGAACCCGATGCAGCGGACCGCCCAGGGGAAACCGATCTTTGGCTGCAACTGGCGGAACATGATGGGGAACGTGACGCTGCCCACAGAGGATCCGATGGAGGCGCAGCCGATTGCGATGGGTCGTTTCGTGGTGAAGTATGAAGAAATCACCACAAGAGCAGGAATGTACGCGATGCCGCCTCCCATGCCGACACAGAACCCTTGGGCGAGCAACACCTGCGCATGTTAGCTCCATACATATCTCCCATGCGCGCATAGCTCTTTGCCAAAGAGAAACATACCTGATAATACTCCGTCGCCAGACTGGTCATCATAATGCCGAACACAACCAGAAACATCCCAGAGATGATTAACGTGCGCAGATACCCAGCATCTACCAACGGACCCGTCACAGTGCCCACCATGACAATAAGCGTCGCCTGGACACTCCCAACCCAGGAGATCGTCGACGGCGACTGCTCCGGCAGCAGCTCCATCTGGTAAAACTCCTGAAAGGCGCCATATGTGCTCAACAAGCCCCTACGAAGGACGACCATATCAGCACGGAAAGAATTCCAAGATACCGCCAAAAAAAAAAAAAAAAAAAACACTCAAACCCAACACACTTACCAGGAATTCACAAAGACACAGAACCCAGCCAGCACGCTCAACCACGCCTCCAACCCGCCATTCGGAATCACCTTCTCCTGCTGCTGCTCGGAGGGCGCGTCAACCGAGTCTTCCTCCCTCGGGGGGTGCGGATCATCCACCGTCTCAGTACCCATGCTTGCGTCTGTCTTGACTTCTCGTCGTGGTCGTCGATATCGTCGGCGGCAGTAACAACAATCGCAACAAAATGGCCATGTCGGTTAGATCCGACGCGCAGGAGCAATTTCCGGGGTAGTTATATTTTGTGCAGCAATTAGAATCCCCTGACACCCCCGCAAAGTGGAGAAGTCCGGCTTTGCCCACGGGGAGCCGGTGCCTCTCGTTATTAGTAACGGAAATGTCGATTCCCTCGGGCATAACCGACGGCACTTGGCGCGGCGACGAACTACCGAGTCATCGTGGAAAGGGTGAATTTCGATATGATCTTGGATCATAATGCCAGCACGGGGATATGAGGGTGGTCATGATGCTTGGATATAGCAAG